>PVJS01004655.1:0-24954 GCA_004027185.1 Glis glis
AGCTATATCGCCACCCCCCCCCCTTTTTTATATAGGGTCTCCCTAGGTTGCTGAGAGTCTCTCTAGGTTCCTGAGGTTATCCTGGAACTTGTGATCCTCCTGTCTCAGCCTCCACGAACTGGGATCACAGGTGTGCACCACCACGCCCTGCTAATAAATACTTATTGATGTGTGTTGGGTGTCACTGCTATTGCTTTTATTGTAATATTCATGTAGGCTTTGCTGAGACAGGACCACAAAACAGTCTCCTAACAAGTTGGACCAAGCCCTCTCTCCCTCCCCTCTTAAGATCCCCAAGTGTTCAGTCTCGTACCCCAGGAGCCCTGCGTTCTGGGATGAGCCCACAAGCTGAGAGGCTCTTTTTGACTGCATCAGCCTGGCCCTAGTCCAGGACTGGGCTGCCCCCTTCTTTCCCTGCAGGGTCTACAGAGCCCTTGGACCTCTATACTGGTCCCCCACAGTTGATCAGATACTGAAAGAAGCCTCCAACAGAGGAAGACAGAGGGGCACCTGCAAGGATAGGCCAGAGCACCCAGCTCCAAGTTCACACCTCCAGTCTTCCCGCTCAAGGATTAGTACTTATTTTATTGTGATTCTGGGGGTGGAACCCAGGGCCTTGCAAGTGCTCTACCACTGAGCTACATCCCCAGCTCCCAGCTCGAGTATTTTTTGCAGAGGATGCTGGGAGGAAACCTCTTAACTGAGGCTGACTGCCAGGGGTGGAGTGGGTGTTGGCCCCTGGCTGGGAATCGGGTCCCCCAGCTCTGAATCTGGTACACATCTCTGAAATATCCTGCTAAACCAATGCCACCCCCCCACACGTTGTAATACAGAGGTGAGGTAGATCCAAATGAACGCTGCCTAGGGGTACAGATCGGAGAAGTCCATTTACAGCCGCTGGGACCCCCCATTTCTGTACGGTTTCCCTTCCCCCACCCCATGCTGGGTACCACACCCAGGGCCTCGAACAGGGTAGGCAAGTGCTCTACCACCGAGCCACACCCACAGCCCTTAATCTCCATGTTTGAAATGCAGAATGGTTGATTCCAGGTCTCCGTCAGGTCTGAGAAGTCCGTGAGGACTAGATTTCCCATTAATATTTTGTCTACTTAGACCTAGACCGCCACAACGACTCCCAGGGCAGGTCGCACCTAGGACTCAAAATGGAGCTCTGCCTGGCACCCAGGTTAAAAGGGGAACGGGTACCCCCACGTCCTCAAGAGAAGGTGCTCCAGCCCTGGCTCAGTCCCTCGGACTCTCGCACCTGCCGGGGAAGCTGGTGTCGGGGTGTAAGTGTCGCCATCCCCCGCCCACCCACTCCCGCTGCCCGGGCTCGGGCACAGGCGAGTGACAGGTTTCCAGGGCATGTATCAGGCACCTGGAATCTTTACACACTCAACAGTGGAGATGGGGCAGAGAGACACTCCCGGAGAGAACCCTGCATCTTAGTCGTTTCGTAAATAGGGAACATCGATTGAGTTATAACTGAAGTTACCTGTCATTTTAAACTCACACAAACCAACTACCTGTGCCTGACAGATGTGTGTGGGACCGAGGTGAGACTGATTTAAACATCTGTCCTAACAGACCCGTGACCTGCTGGGCTGGAGAATTCTTACGATTCATTTCCTTGCCTTCCACTTGACAATTTTAAAGAAACTAGAAGAAACTCCGCCCACTTAGGTAGGTCACCTGCTCTCTCCGAGAGGTGTCCAAAGTATTTGCTGTGCCTCCGTGTATTGCAGCACCCCATTTGGACAACTACGTTGGGCCCCCAAAAGTTTATACAGGACAAAGCCCACCCTCACTCCCAATCGGCCATGTCTCCCTCTTAATTCTCATCTGTTGGAGGCTCTCTGGCTTGGGCAGTATCAATCAAAAGGAACTTGGGTGGTGGGTGGGTGAGCTTTTGCCTGAGGTGGGTCTCTGGCATTAATTGTCCCAATAAATTGAGATATAGTGTGCATAGTGCAATGGAGCAATATGTTTAGAGTCCACGTGTATGACTTAATTAAGCTATTTGCAGCTCGATGCTGCAAGTCAACGGGTGTGCGAGTGGATTAACAATTGCCGGCTCCCTGATCCTCAGGATGGCGCATAATTACTTTACTAGCGGTACATATCAATTTTTGATGATTGCGGAAGCCACGCTCACTTCACCAAGAAGTCGTTTAATAACTCTCCACTGTGTATTAAAAAAAAAGTAGTGTTTGGAAATATTTTGAAGTCGCTCCCAACATTTTTATAGGTTTTGATTGTGACTCTTCGGGGGCTGCCGTTTTATTCCTAATGCATTTTTTATAAAGGGGCAAAGGCTAAATTTTAAGTCCAGGCTCAAGGAGGGAATTGGAGACAACCCCGCCCCTGCTTGCTTTGCACTGGATCAGCACCTGGAGCTCTGTTCCAAGCCAGGTTACCATAAAAGGATGGAATAGAGCCTTGCAAAGGTTTACAGCCCAGCAGCCACCTCTAAAATTCTCTTTCTTTACACACACACACACACACACACACACACACACACACACACGTCACGTTACTCCTTATTTATACTTGAGCACCCTGTTCCTTCCAGTAACCCTGTCCCACCTCTACCAACATCAGCCATGTCCTGAGGGATGCCTACTTCTCATGGGCCAGACTAAGGAAAGTAAGGGTCTGCTGGCCCGGCGGGGGTGGTGTGTACTAACACGAGTTGATGAAATTTGCAAGAGGGCTAATAAAATTATGCAATGTGATGACAGAGACAATGACTTTCCTATTTCCCGGGTTCCCTGCTCTTTGTTTAGAGTCAGATGGCGCCAAAGCCCCAACTCTCTTCCACCCTGGCTGGGGATGGGTGGTGATAATATGCATTTGGTCCATGTGGTTTGCTATTTGAATCTTAAGTCAGAGCTAATCATTTGACCTCTCTGGATTGAACTAAATTCATCACCTATAATTTTATTTAAAAGCCCAGTGGCCATCAATCATTATGAGAGCGTGGGGAGCCAACACTTTCCAGAGAAATGTGTCAACTTCATGGATGCATGACACTTCCAGGGTCCTTTTCCTGTCCTGGACTGAGCAGACACATACCTAGGGTTCCCCCTGAGTATCCAGGGCTAGCGCAGAACCAGATTGCCAGTGGCACTTAAGAGGCAGAGATTTTTGCGTGTCTAGGAACAGAGCTGAGTGAGGTGGTATCCATCCCCTGATCCGGGCCAAGTTCTAAATGAGCCTCTTGCCTTTGGATTGAAGAGATGGTTTGACAAACTGTGTCCCG
The DNA here is from genome assembly GCA_004027185.1 of Glis glis. Taxonomy (NCBI): domain Eukaryota; kingdom Metazoa; phylum Chordata; class Mammalia; order Rodentia; family Gliridae; genus Glis; species Glis glis. The sequence goes on from PVJS01004655.1 coordinate 3,263, forward strand.
GTCTTACTTAATCTAAAGGAGATTTCATAAAATTTCAAAAGGTGAAACCAGGATGGGGGATCCTCTCCTCAATTTCTGACAGTGGTGCTATAAATCACTGAAATTATTATATATCTCAGCCCTCGTGTATGTCAGAGTATTCGTGTTATTGCCTAGTAGTGGAATAAATGTAATAGCAGTTTCATTTTAAAAAATGGAAGGACAGTGTACATTCCCAGTGGTCTTTTAAACCGAACTTGACATTGTTAATTCTTTAAAATTAAGGTGGTGGAGTCCCAGTTCTGAAGGGTTCCTGGTCGAAGTCGATTTGTTCTTGTACCTGAAGCAGGTGATGTTTCCGCAAAGACATCTGAGTGACAGCGGGAGTGAAGGACAAATCTAATAAAGCCTAATAAAGCGTGAGCGTCGAAATGTCATTAAACTTACAAAGATGAGACTCAAAATCACCAAAAAGGTAAATGTCTTCATTAGTCTGATCTCTGAAGACTGTCGAACATTTCATTAATTTATAATTTATGATTGTTTGACAAATATTGAAAAGTATGTAAATATGAGCGGGATAATGTCTTTTCTGCGGGAGATGAGGAAATGACCCAAACTGTACATGCCTGCAAGATTACACACAGGACCCAGCTCTCTGTTATCAAACTGTGCCGCCCCTTTAGCCAACATATTGTGTAAGTGACAAGTGAAATAGTGCAGATAAACCAATGGTTTAAAACGTAATAAAGACAACAGCCATTTGCATTTTTTACATTTTATTACAAAGGTAATTTACTATGACACATTTCTGAATGTAATTTATGAAAACATGTTAAAGCAATTACATCGTGTATACAGCCCTCAGAGCTACAAATTTCAGATAAATAATAATATTATAGATCTTCAGAGACTTCCACTATTGAAAACATATCATAAAGGGAATTCTTTATTTCAAAAATGGGTTGTACATGAGAAATAATGGCATTAAAATTTAAACTTTAAGAATAAAATCTTGAAGAACAAAAGAAAGAAAATGACTCATACTCTTTGCCGGAGTTGCAAAATTAAATCTCCATGATGACAATTTGCTTATTTCACAGGGTTTATTATCAACAATGCTTTTTTTTTTCTGGAGTCAGTGTTAGGTGTCAAGTATGGAAGGCTTCTGGGGAGAGAGAATTCTAGAGGAGTATATATTTGAGCTCATTCTTTCTCTCTGTTTCTTTCCTATAACTCACAGGACTATGTCAATTTGTAAAGTAAAAGGGAAATCCATTCTCTGATGGTCAGTACTGTCTGAACTGGTTCTTCTAGCATACTGGAGCCTGTGAGGAATTGTCAAAATGAGAGAAAATTCCATGGATGAAAACACAACAAAAGTTTACATCATAAAACATGCTAGGGAAATTTTAATTATTCCTCCTCCCAATCCACATATTTTATTCTATAGTGGCTCCATAATATGTTCTAAACCTGGGGGTGCAAGATTAGATACTTTATATTCAGCCTCCAACCATTCTTACTTTTTATTTATTTTTTGAAGGGGAGAGTCTTAGTTCCTTCTGTGTTCACAGGTACACTTTCCTTAACTATATTAGCTTTAAAAATCAATCATAATGCAAGCCTGAATTAGGCCCTATTCCTGCCTGGGGATGAGGAGAGGGGATGCTGTGGGTTCATTCCATCAATTTGATACACTCTGCAAGGCCTGCTGCAAACTGACCTGAATTATACTCCAGGGAGACTTACCTGCTGTAACACACTTAGAGCCAAAGTACCCCTCTTCAAACTAAGAAAACAGGCCCTACACACAGCTCGGATCCACAATGTGCAGCATCCTTGGGAACATGTAACAGATGTGCTGGAATTCTCTTTTTATGTGGGGTGTCCTAGTAGCCCACAGCCGCTGGCCCCCAAAGCTTCACCCTCCTCCCAGTCCCAGCACCCCATACCCCCAAGTGAATGTAGATGCACTGAGACCTTTGAAGTGTGCCATAGGGTCCCATCCAGCTGCCAAAAGTGGACCATCGTTAAAGATGGGCATCACCTGGTCCAGGTGGCCCAATGCTTTCTAGAAAACAGTGGACAGGTGAGTTTAGGGTCTAACAACCAGACTGGTGCCTGCCCACAGGCATCCGTTTTACCTTGCCTGGGCTAGACATTGGATGCTAGAACTGGCTACCCACTGACACTCTTACCTCCTGCAGGTAATAGGGGCCCTCTGCCACCCAGAATTAGGCAAGTCAACTGGGGAGCAGACAGGCAGCTCAGCTGGCTTCAGATCAGGGACCTGATGACTGACCCCTTCTTGGCCTTACACCGGCATGGGTCATCCTTCTACCCTGCATTGGAGCCGATTGTCACTTTACCACAAGGAAGTGTCTCACCGCCAGTCGCCAGTCCCCAGCCCAGCCGGGTCCTGGGCCTAAGTTGGAAGCTCCTGCCGCTAGCTGGGGTCTCCAAGCTTTCCCCAGAGCCTCCTGAACTCCACCAAGCAAGGGGGTGGGCTGAGGGTTAGTTTTAACCAGGGTTAAGTCGTCTTCAGCTCCAGCCTTTGTCTTTCTTGGAATGTTTAGGGGCTGCATATGCTTTTGTGTTGCAAACAGCAAGCGGGGTCCCCAGGAGTCCCTGACCCCGTGCCTGGGCGGGAGCGCCGTTTCCCAGGACAACTGCGACTGGGCAGGGGACTGACTCCCGGCCAGAGGCTGGTGCAGGCGCGCTGCCACGCGCACCCCGGCCAGTGCAGACGCGCAACGCCCCTGACAACGATGAAGAAAAGTTCCTTCTTTCTTGAAGGGGAAGGGGAAGGCGAAAAGGAAAGGAAGGGATAATAGATTTAAGAATGAATTTCACTCATGGTAAACTTCCTGCATATCACGGACTACGGGAGGAACTGCGAAATGCAAGGGAGGAAGGGGGTTCAGTCAAGAGACAGGAGGAGAGGGAAAAAATGATAAAAAATGATACCTGCTGATTTGTCAACTCCGATGGGCAAACACAATCCCTTACTAACAAATGAAACAATGAAAGGGCTGCATTGTTTTCTATTAAGCTCCCTATACACGACCCGGTTTACATCTGCCTGGCATGTTTTGATGACTTATAGTATATGCAAAAACAAACTTTCCCGTGGTTTTTTTTCCCCCCTCTTCCCCTCTGCTTGTCAAGCTTTTCTTTCCAAACAGATGATTTTAAAAGCAGGCAAAGGAGAGGAAGAAAAAACCATCCACCACCATCACCACCCAAGAAATGATAAATAGCGTCGCATAGCTAATAGCTGGAGGGCGCGTTTACCAATTCATAATCATTTATTCTTGGTGATGTATGGCTCTTACTCTTAAATCTGAAAAGCTTCTATTTGAAGGTGTAAATAGCTTTTTTTTTTCTTTCTTGCAGTAAACCTTCCTGCATTAGCAGTGATTGATCTCATGTACAATTCGTCCCAGAGTGCTATTTTACAGGGGGGACACTAGCTTTTGGAGATTAACTGGGGAGTCTGTTACATATTAATGAAGCTGGGAGATATACTAACGTTTTGGTAATTTAGTTATTTGTGTCTATAGCTATCGTCGTTATTTTCTTTTAGACCCCTGCGGTTGCTATCCATCGAATTAAAAAGTGGTCCTTAGAATTATTTTTTTTTCCACTGGCAACTAAACGCCATTTAATGTGAAAAACAAATGTTGACTTCTCTCTTGAAGGAAGTGTGTTTCTTGGCAAGACATCAAAGTGTTTTAAGCTGTATTAGTGGGTTATGTTAGTTCCCCCCCCCCCCCGAGCCTGCACTAAAGTAATAACTACCAGGGGGGAAGAAAAAAGAAGTTCAGGTCTACCTCTATCCAAGAAAAAATTATTTGATCTTCTAGGATAAGAGGAGAAAGCTAAAACTCTAGGAGAAAAGTGTTCTGGCAAGAGGTTTCCCAAGATACTTGGAAATTCAAACTGCATCAGTGTTAGGAGTGGGTGGGGGGATGGGGACAAGAAGGTGGCGGATTGATTTGCAACCTGATAATTAATACCCCACCAAATAAAACATAGACGTCATTAATGACTGCGTGTTCAGGGATAGACTTGGAGTGAATTCCAGTCCCGAAGAAAAGTCCCATCTGCAAAGAGGCAAAGAGGTTGCTTCGTGGTCCAAGATGAAACGGTACCAATCCTCTGTATCCCTGTGGAATTTTTATGGAAAGGGAGTGTCCCTAGAATGTTCTCTAGCTTTCCACAAAAGATCTGGGGGTTGTCCGCGGGGAGTATGCCTTTCCAGGTGGTCCTCAACTCCTCTTGCTCTGTGGAGGAGGCAGGACTGGGTCGAGAAGGGGAGAGAAGTGTCTTGGAACGGTGGAGTGAGCACCCGCACGGGCCTGGTGGAGGAACGGTGGGTCACTCGTGTGCACTTCCTTGAAGTCTGAGAAGCGCCTGCTGAGTTTAGGCGAGCCCAGGACTCCACAACATAGCCGGGAAGGACTCCTCTGCCCCTGGATCCCTGGCATAATAATCCAAGGCCCGATGGATGGCCCTTCTGACGGCCTACCACATGCTACATCCCCTTCCTCCCCAAACCCGAGGCCGTTTTACACTCCCCTCTGTCACCACCCTCCTCCAAGAAGCCCAGACCCGGGGCTCGGCACCACCGGGCCTTCCAGCCAGTGTTTGATGAGAGCACAGCTTCAAGAACCAACAATCTTTCCGGAGCCGCGAACGCTGAAGCGTGGTAGCGCCAGTTGGCGGGGGCGCGCCCCTTTTGTTTTCGGGGGGCGATTTATGTTCTTTATAAAAATGTGGTTTGGAAAAATAGAAAGGGCCTTGCAAACGTTGTTACAATGAAAAAGGGACAAATTAGAAGACATTTTCCGTGATCAAAGGCGAGGGGGAGAGCGCGCATGGGCATTCACAAAGCTTGACTTATTCGCGCCCCTCCTTTGCAAGCCGGGGCAACAAGCGTGTCCCCCATTGACAAGGAGCCCTATTCAGACTGCAGGTGCGAAGTGGGCCGGAGCGCCCGGCCACATTATGTCAAGGTTGTTGGAGATTAGTGTTCGGCCTTAATAACTAAAGCGCTTGATTTACATTGGAAAAAAGCCCCCCTCAGCCGTGAAAACAAAATCGTTGAACGCGTGATCATTGCGAGGGCGGCTGATATCCTAATACTCACATTGTTCTCAGCCGGGCCAGGCGAGCCCCAGCCTCCTTAGGAAGGGCACGGCCTGGGCTGCTGGCCTTGGACCAGGTCCCCAATGCATCTCCTCTCCGGGCGGGGGAGGGAGAGATGCGTGTGGAAGTGTCATTTCAACCAGAGAAAGAGTGGAGACAGAATAGAGTCCACATCGGGGATCAGGACTTTGGCAAAAGCTGGGATAGGAGAAGAGTGGGGGCCTTCAGGGCCTTGTAGAGGTCTCGCCCTTTGGAGTCTCAGCGCTGGGGCATATCCAGCCTTACCACCACGGAAAAGCTGGGGAGCTTGTCTTGAAGTATTGTGGGCAAGAACAATTTTACTAACAGGTGCGAGTGATCTAGGGGTAACTGGACAGTTGAAGGAACTTACAAAGGACTAAGGTACCTACACCCACTGTTTGGAGCTGCTGCCTCCAGAGAAGGCTCTGGCCAAACTTCCTTCCTGTCAGAAGAGACTATTTCAGAAAAGCCCAGAACAACTTGCGAGCTTGCATCTGAGTTTCTTTGCATCTTCTTGCTTTCGTTTTTTTTTTTGTTTTGTTTTGTTTTGTTTTTGTTTTTTTGTTTGTTTTTGTTTTTGTTTTTTTTCCAGGGAGAGAGGAAGGACAGGTCCACCTTGGCCTTGGTACCGCGGGGCCTAGTGTGTGTCTATTTCAGGGCAGATGTTGTTCCCCCATTCACTCTGAGCCTCCCATGCACACCCCTCCCCCAGCCGCAAGATGGGACCCTGAGAACAAGAGATCTGGAGTAGGGACCTAAGAGCAGGCGTTTCCGTCTGGGTCTGTGTCCATTCTAACTGCGCTATCTTTCCTGGAAGTCAAGCGACTGAAGGCAATTTCCATAAGATCTGTCCTCCAAGAAAAAGGTTCTTTGGGGACAAGGTGAGAAAGCTGTTAACTATTGTCTGGCCCTGAAAAGGTCGTAAGTCAGCGCCTCAGTGGCTGACCTGTCAGGGGAAGGTATAAAGGCTTTATTCATGCAGTTGCTGAAATGTTCTCAGCTCTCACAAAAGTGTTTTTATGATTCGATTTTCTTACCTCTTTTCTTAATTAAAAAGCTGAACCATTAGAATAGCACCTGCATCGCATCCTGACGGTGCCTGCATACTAATTCCAGAGCCTTTACAGCCAGTAATTATAACATAAAATCAGAGATTGAATAAAACAGAAGGATTTTGCTCCCAAAGCCCTGCTAATCCCCTTTTAAAAGGGTCTGGTGAAATAATTCAGAACAGTTTCCGGAAGTTGGATTACCACTCCTTTTTACACTTTTTACAATGAAATGATATTTCACACTTAAAGAAGGCTGTTTTTCTACAACAGTTTTTTGTTGCTTTTTCCTTTTAAAGAAAATTGGCAGGTTTTTTTTTGGGGGGGGAACAATAGAAAAAATTTCACTGCAGATTCCTTACTCAGTAAGTGCCCCAGCAGATGTGGGGAAATTTTTATAGTATGTTTGAAACACTTAGATTTTTCTCAGGTAAAAGTAGCTGAATAGGAATTGTTTATATGCATCAGGCAACTAGCCTCAATTCTCTTAGAGGAAATAAATAAGCAAGACTTCTGAGAGGCAGATCTATTTTTTCATGGCTTAGAAATATACACATTTCAGGCAAAATGCTTTTGACCAACATGCTAGAAGTATTTTTTAAACCCTTCATACATTGATGAGTGCAGAAGCTAGAAGCCTCTATGAAACCCTGAATAAGACCTTGTTATGGCACAAGCAAAAGACCTTGGACGGTCTGCAGATCTCCTTACTTTTGGCAACGAGTACCATCCTCATCTGGCTAATCTGATCTTGCCTGGTCCAGCCCGTCAGTCACAGACAAGAGAAAACTGGATCATCCTTCTGCTATTTCATTTAAATCATCTGTTGATGTTGGTGGTAGATATTTTTTCTTCCTTTTGCTATTACCCTACAACTGCATGGCATAGCCACAGTCATGCAATTAACTAATTTCCCTCTGCAGACACCTCCCAGGGTGTGCATCCGAGTCATTGCAAGGGTCAGAGCTTTGTACAGCCTTGCTCACCTTGTTTTGAACTGATTAGTAACCTCACCCTGCACTGTGATTCATGTAGATGCCTCTGTGTCTACAGGAGGAAAAATAAATGTGGGACAAATTTCAAAGTCCTTCTCCTTAGTCATATTTACATTAGATTAACCTGCCTTCTAAGGTGTTCTGTCTTTCTCTTCTTTCCCAGGAAGCTGCTATGATGTTTGCAAGACTACTGGATGATTGGGGGGGTCAAAACCCAAGACCCCCTAATTGTCTACTGGATTTCTCTTTTATTCTGAAGGGCTTTGGGGTGTGAACTTGATAACCTTCCCAGAAAACTTCTGTTCAGTTTCCTCTTTGGAGATTACATGGGTGAAAAGGCAATATAGTTCTGATCCCCAGACAGGAAGTTGGTGACAGGTGGAGAGAATTAATGTAGAATATTCAGTCACTTGGTGACCAAGATGTTACTCGTTTTCCCCGAAATAAAGATTTTAGTAAGATAAAAACATGATTGTGAAAAATGTCACCATGCTTTCCTAGGAAGAATGTTCCTGTGACTTGTCTCCTCCCAAATACCCTGTTGGAGCTACCCACTGTCACTTCCCCCACCCTCACCCCTACCCTCCACATTGAGTCTTGAGAAGCCTCGCACGGGACTCACAGTAAACTGCAGAGACTTATGATAAAAATAAATCAACACCAGGGCCAGTTGGGCCCTAGAGTTTAGCACAGTGCCAGAGTCTTAACAAGTCATAGGGTGACATTATGGCTATGGGTTTCTTCAGCTTCGTTCTGAACTGAAATAAACTTGGTTCTCTCTCATTTTTCTTGGGCCTTTAAAAAATAAATTACATCTCTGCCTTAGTGCCTGGCTGCATGGGGCTCTAGAATTCTCAGAAAATCATAAACTCGCTGTAGCACCCTTATCTATTCTGGGGATGTACATCCTGAGGCAGGCCCAGGCTGCCGTGAACTTGGAGCACCTGCCTGATCATCGCTATCTGGTTCAGGGAGGAGCTATTGGGCATGTATGAAAGGTGGAATTGCAAGTAATAATAATAACTAGCGCCTGAGTTCTAAATATTCCAAGGGTTATCTTATTTAACAATCAAACACACTAAAGATAATATAGCATGGAAAAACACCCATAGAGAAGGTTCATTTTAATTTCTTTTTACAAACAAGAGAACTGAATGGCAGGAAGGCTGTATCAGTTATCCAGGGGTACGAGGCCAGTAGGTGGGCAAGTGTGGCAAACCAATTCTTCCTATCTGGAGTCCTCCCACCACTGGTACAGCTTCTACCTGGTGCTCTAATTTGTAATGCAAGTGGGGAGAGGGGTTGGGGGTGGAGAGAGAGTGCCTTAGCAGTATGAAGGTACCCCACACTCTCCCTGGGCACAGCCACTGCAGGGTGGGAGGTGGGTGACGTCCCCAGAGGACACGGGAAGTGATATTAGGGTGAGGCTCATCATGGGCACTTGGGGACCAGCGAGCCCAATCCTCTGTCAAAGGTTACACCATTCCACTCTGCCAAAACAATTACTGGCTCCAAGGAATTCTGCGATCCCCTAGTAGCCGATCCCCTAGGAGCTGGGAGCTGAGGTGCCCCAGGTCATTCCCTCTTTCCTCTCTCCCCATCCACTTGCATCCTCTTTCCCAATGGATTTGGAAGGTCTTTTCTGCACCACCCCAGTACAGGCTGCCGGGTGCAGCCACCCCTCCCAACGCTCCCTTTTTCTACATTCTTGGAAAGGTCCCGGCAGGGACTCTGGGGTGCCTGCAGGTCCAGCACTTTCCTGGGCTGGATGGGAAGGTGCTGGTGGCGGGTCGGGATCTCCTCTGGAGTCCCCAGCAGGAGAGCTTGGAGGACTCAGGCATCCAAACCGAGCAGGGAGCCCAGAGCTCGGCTCGGCTGGAGATGTTGAATTCATTGCTAATCGCCACCCCCCCCATGCTTCTGTCTCTCTGCGAGGCCTGGTTTAGGGGGACCAGAACAACTGGAGAGGCCTCTGGAACGTGTCCCCGAGCGAGAGGGACAGGAGGGGGCGCTAATTCTAGAGCTCAAGTCGGTGGTCCGCCTCCCTCCCGGCTCCCGCTCCCACCGATGCCACCGACACGTCTTGGTTTCCCCTCATGGCCGCTCTTTGCACCCCCACGAGTCGCCCTCTGCGCTCTGATCCTTACCCCCAATTGTCCCGTCTAGGACATCAGCCCCTGACCCATGAGCTGCTTCTCCAAGGTGCTCTCTCAGGAGACCTAGCGTCCCCAACACAGGAGCCACCGTCCTCTCACGGGGTCCAGCCAGACCCACGGGGACCAACCTCTCAGGAGCTAAAAAGGTAGCAGGTGTATAGCTGCAAGGCTTGGCGCCTGCGCAGAGGGCGTAGGGAAAGAACGGACGCCAGTATCTGCAGAGAGGATGGCCCTGGAGGCCTGAGCCTCCACTGCTTGCCCAGGGGGGAAGATCAAACTAGGAAGATCCCTGTGTGCCACCTTGCCTGAAGCATTCCGTCAGAGTTTAGGCAGGACTTGGAGCCAACTGGCCCTTTCCTTTTCTTTCCTTGTTTTGATTTCTGCCAGCTTTTCTCTGGGGATTCAGAGGTGGTGTAGGAGAGGGCACACCAGTGCCCAGAGCGGTCAGAAGGCCGCCTTTCCCAGCAGACACAAAAGCATCAATTTACCTTTTTACCTTCTGTAAACTGTCTGATGATGTGTCAGTGTCATTGGGTGAAATCAGGGCAAGAGGTCTCTCCCACAAAGGCCATTTTGGTCGGTCCCTCTATTTTGCTGTCTTCTAAGGGCTGGGCCCCAAATCTGATTCTGTCAAATCCTGAAGAAAGACAGGGGAGTGGGCTGGATGCTGGGGGAGAGCCCCAAATCTCTCCCACAGTAGTGAAGCGACAACAGGACACCCAGTTCAAAAGAGAAAGGAAAACAACACTGTCATTTATTTGCAAATAAAACAGCAAAATGGAGCTCCATGTACACAAAGGCCTTCCGAGGAAGAAGAATCACACGTTTTATTTCATTTACATTTACATGTTTCCAAGAAGATTAAGCCTCAACTTTTTTTGACTTTGTTTTTCATTCAACAATCACTTTCAGTCAAATACATAACAACTTTTTTTTTCCTTTCAAGTTAGTTCATATAATTTAAGTGGTGCTAAGGGGACAGACGATAAATCACAAACAGTGTGGGTAGAGAAGGGACGAAATAGTCTCAGGTTTCACTCCGGCTTTTGCATACGTGTGAATTATGATTACAAAATGTTTGCCTGTCTGTATAATTCACATTCATTGCAATCATTACATTTTCCCATAAATTAGCGATATAAACAAACATATGGAGACCTCTAGTAAACAAATAAAATCAATATAAGAGACAACATTTTGCAGCAACTATAATAACAGCATGGGTTACAGCTTGGGGAAACTTCTTTACAAATCATTTAGTCAGCACACACAGGGTGGGGGATGGGCACATCCTTGTTTATTTAAACCACCTTTAAAACCACAACAGGAGGTGGGGGGGGGACCTGAACAGGGTGAAAGTTTCTTTCCTGGGCACAGTATAAATTGAAGAACTGCACCTGTGGAAGGGGGGAGAATGGGCATTTGCATGCATTTTTTTTTTTTTTACTTTTTTGGGTCACTATCCTGTGGACCAACCCTTTTGAACTCCAATTACCAAAATTCTGAAGAAAACAGGAAAGTATTGCAATGTCTCTCTCCCTCAAGCCACTGTCCTTTGGGGCTCATGGCAGAAAGGGCTTGCTGATTGCTGCGAGTGAGGAGAAACGAAACACACAATGGGTCTATTTTTAGCAGACGTGCTTTTGAAGGATCAGGAAATACTAAAAAATTGCTTGGCTGTAGCCTTAGGTTCCAAGAATCCCAGGCAGGAATGTTCAGAGACTGAGGAGTCTCCAAAGGACACTCATCCAGGGGGACCCAGCCTGGGCTGATGAAGGGCAGGCCAGATAAAAAGCAGCAGACACTCAAGTTGGGGCTTTGGGCATGTACCCTCAACCTTCACCCTTTCTGCATTCTTCTCTTCAGGTCCCAGAGCTGGTGCAAAGGGCTCCCCAACATCTGCATACTCGGGCCCTGACCCCGAGGGTTAGGCAACGCTTTTGTTTCCCCCCTAGCAAGACTTATCCCTAAAGTTATCTATTGGTGTAGTGTGTGGATATTTTTTTTAAAAAAAGAAGTTTGATTTTATCTCTTTAGAAACGGTTTGAAACTAACGGGGTAGAGGGAGTTTGACAGAGAGGAGAACAAATCAGGGACAAAGAACCTTTTACGTTTCATCAGCGTTGTTAGGACGACTCGCAGGAATGTCTCAGATAATAACTCCCACTTCAAAGATTTCTCAGCTCAATAGAAAGCGGACCATCCTTTTTATTCAACCACAAGGACTGGCACTAAAGAAGACTCCACTGTTTGATTTTTTTTTCCACCGTGTTTATTTTTCCCCTATTCACTGGGGTACTTGGATAAAATAAACAACAAGACAATTAAGGGAACATGGACTTCTAACTTTCCTGCCATCTTCCCCATCCCCTTGGCCTTGGGCTTTTGAGTGCGTGCCCAGGGCCAGCACAGGCCTAAGGATACCACACAGCCCGCCCTGGGGAGAAAAAGTTTAGGGGGGCTTGCAAGGGACATCTGGGGTGGAGGGTCAGGAGGACAGTACTGGGAGCCAGAGTGGAAATGTCCTTGTGGCACAGTCTGAACTCCCAGACTTCCCAGGGTGGCCCCCTTCCCCCCAATTTCCCATCCAATTCAAACCTACATCCTGCTAAAGATCCAGAGAGGCTCTCCGCACAAAATTGAGCTTGGGATGCTCATTTGTGAAGCTTCTGAGGTTGCCCTAAAGTCATTTGCTCCTGACCCTGGAGCCTCTTTGGGGCGCAGTCAAGTGCACGGAGTCCGGCTCCTCCCTTTCCTGAAAGCGTCCCGGCGCCAAAGCCCCCTACATCAGGGTGCAAGGTGAACCCCTAAACTCGAGGCGAGGCAGGTCCTAGGGAGGAAGTGTATACTGGAGAGCACAGTGACAGTATTAAATGGCGTGAAAGCAAAGGTCAGCGCAAATGTATCTTAATAGAGTGTCTGCAGTGAAGTGTGCCGCCTTTGAAGCGGCCGCTCCCCGCGCGCATTTCCATGGCGAGCCTAACGCGGCATGCCGATGCACCGTCAAACTCACACTTTCAACCCCAAAACCCGACTCTTTGAACAACCCGAGCTTGATTAGACCTTTCTCCTTTTCTTTCCCCTCTTACAAACCATTTCCTCGCCTTTAGAAACTCGCCATCAAACCCAAATGCGCCCTCTGATCACCGCAGAAAGCAGAGACAAAGAGGGCCGAGCAGCGATTCAAGCGGCCCTTTTCTTCCCTCGCATTATTATCCATTTTTATTATGATCGGGAACAAGTGCCCATTCGCGTGGGTTTTGTTTACCGGAAATTAAATGAAAATGATTTAGTCCGCGTCAAACAAAAATATATACTTGTATACACAAGAAAAAAGGCCTGTTAGACGTAAATATTATGTCCTTAATGAAAAGCCTGGACGGGCTCCAGGCTCGGCCTTTCAGGATTTCAGTGCGACTTGCCCATTGCCATAGAAATCCTAACTTACCGTGAAGATGCACCGTGGCGAAGAAACAGTGCTTTGTGTGCGGGTCCCTTTGATGTCGCAGGCACGAGATGCGGGCGCTCAGCTGCGTAGGGCGAGATTACCTTGCGAGCAACCCGGTGGACATCTGTAACAACCACATGAAAAATTAAAGGCGATTAGTGAGCGACCAAACATTTTTTATTTTATTTCGTTATTTTGTTTTGGGGTGAGACACCAAATGAGGTGCTTAGAAACAGAAGAGAAAGAAGAGAGACCTGGTTGAGGAGGGCCACTTTTTAAACGTCGCCAGAAGGTGCACACTCGCCCAGGCCCTCTGCACCTTGGCTGCTGGCTGGCGTTTGGGATGGGAAAGAGTTTCTTCCGACAGCCAGCCGCGCTGGGCCGGGCGGGCCTCGGGGCCCTATTGTAGTGGGGGCGAGGAGGGGATTGCAGTCTCCCTTCCTCAACGACAGATTCACCAAAGATGGAGTTGGAAGATTCCAGGTTTTTATTAGGGATAACGACAACAGTCCCATTCCACTTAGGATGTTATTTTAATCTGGAAAATGGGGAGGGGGCGCGTAGGGAAGGAGTGAGAATTGGCTAATGCATTCTGAAGAGGAGAAAATAGAAAAACATCCAGTAGAGTGACAGGGCCCGGGACTTGTTTGCTACAGCTTTTCTTTTATTTAATTTTTTTTTTTTTTTTTTTTTTTTTTTTGCAATGCTGGGCTGCAAACCCAGGGCTCAACCATGCTAGGCCAGAGCTCTATCACTGAGCTACCTCCCCAGCCCCTGGGCTCTTAGGCCCTTAGGGGGTTTGGGGGGATACCCCCCATACACTTATTTTCAACTTCTTAAGGAATTGCAATGGTTTGTAAAAACCTTTCTTTTTCTTCTTCTTCTTCCTTTTATATGTGTCTTTGAAATCTTAACAGAGGGTGAAAGACTGGGAAGTAGTCCCCATTTTTTGTTTGTTTTTGTTTTTTTCCTCTTTGGCAACTGATTGCAAAGACCTTCCTCTCCTCCGCCCCCAACAGCTGGTTTCCCCCCAACACACACACACACACACACACACACACACACACACACACACTTCATATAAGCATATCAAATACACATTCAGTCTAGACCCACTGGGTGTTTGCCTTTACAATATTTATTATTGTAGCTCCTTTCTTTTATCCCACCCCCATTTTAAAATAAGGCCAACCTCGTGTGATTGTTGATAAAGACTATCATGGAATTGACCCCATTTACCCTGACACATCCCTAGGTCAGGCCCCAGTGGCTGTGGTGGCCTTCATTCAGTGACTCAGGATGTGTGGACAAACCACAGCCGTGATGCACTTACAAGACTGTTGATATTCAGGTAATGTCCGGATGGGGGCTGGAGGTGGGACAGGGGACAAGGGAGCCCTCACTGCAACCTCCCTGGCACTCTTTTTTCTGTATGATTCACTGTTTTGGATTCATTCCCTAAATAGATTTTATATAGACAAACAGGCAGGCAGAGGGATGTATCGGTTCCCCTGGCCAGTCTATGGGAAAGGAGGTCTAGGCCTCCCCAGAGGAAGGGGGTTAGCACCTCCATATCTCTTTTATAGAGGTGGTTGGGATGTGGGTATTTTTTAAAGGCTAGCTGAGGAAGGGGAAAGTGTAGAGGAGCAAAAAAAAAAAAAAAGAAATGGGGGGAGTAGAAAATGGCTGTGGGATTCTGTGGGCCACCTTCCTGGATGTGAGCTCCTGAAGTTGGTATTGATGGGAGAGGGGAGGGGACAGGAAAGAGAGGCTCTGACAGGGAGCTGGGAAGGGAGTCGAGGGAGGGACTGATCCAGGATTCTAGGAAAATGTTTCCTGCTCTATGAACCTCCAGGGGACTTGTGGCCTTACTTTTGCCCCCTGCAGTGCCAGAATGGCACATAAATCCTAATATGTTCTTGTTCCATCGGTCTGTCTCTTGTTTTACCCCCAACACTGGTTTCATGCTACTTAGTCATGAGGGCAGGAGTGGGGGTGGGATGCAGGGTATGACTACATAATGAATAAGGGGACCATATTAGTGTTTTAAGATAGTGGATATTGTAGTTCTTGCAATATGGCTACAGTATCCATTATCTTAAAACATATAGGGGGCATGGCGGTGCACACCTGTAATCTCAGGACTTGGGAGGTTGAGACAGTAGGATTGCAGGTTTGAGGCCAGCCTCTGCAATTTAGCCAGAACCGGTTTCAAAATAAAATTTAAAAAAAAAGCTGGGGATGTAGCTCGGAGGTAGAATGTCCCTGGGTTCAATCCCCAGCACCAAAAAGATAATGGATATTGCATCAGCATATTCAATAACCTCTAGCAAGTTTTAGTGATGGCCAGCTTGCTCCTCTCCTCTCCTCTCTCCTCTCTCCTCTCGCTCCTCTCTTCTCTCCTCTCTCCTCTCCTCTCTCCTCCCTCGTCCTCTCTCTCTCTCTCTTCAAGCCTCAGTACCCCGGCCTAGTCGGATTAAGCCAAGCAGTAACCACTGAAGCAGACTTGAGGCCGCCCGCGGCGGCGGCGGCAGCGGCAGGGCCAGGAGGTGGCGCGGGGCTGGGGGGCGCGGCAGGGGCCGCCGCCGCCGGGCCTGCGCCCTGACACACGTACCATTCGCTCAGGTCCGTGCCACGCACCGCCACCGCCGCGGAGGAAGCTACCGGGGGCTCGTGGCTGCAGTCCGACGAGGGCGACACGAGGGCAGAAGGTGTAGCCGAGTCGTACCCAGAGCTGGGCGGCGGCGAGCGCCCGTGCACCTTCATGTGTTTACGCAGGGAGCTGGGGTGCGTGTAGCACTTGTCGCAGCCGCGCACCTTGCACGTGTACGGCTTGTCGCTCGTGTGCACGTGCGAATGCTTCTTTCGGTCGCTGCTGTTGGCGAAGCGCCGCTCACAGCCCTCGAACTCACACCTGAAGGGCTTCTCCCCTGGCAGAGGCAACGCAGAGACATTAGTGAGCGTGGGCCGCGTCCCAGCGCACAAGCGCCACCCTCCCCACGTTCCTCGGTCATTTTCTGCAAAAAGAACCACAAAAGATTTTTCAGAAACCCTTTCCCTCCATTCCTCAAGCCAGGTACCCCTTCCCCCGCGCAGAGCGAGCCCCAGCTTCCAGACGCCCCCTCCTCCGCGCCTCCACCCCTCCCCCTCTCCCGCCTGGGCCTAGGGGGAGGGTAAAGAGGAGGAGCGACAATGACTCCATCTTAGTCGACTTTCCATTCTCGAAAATCCTCATCTACTCGGGCTATTTTCTCCAAATTTTATCCACTGGGAGCCAGAGCCACCTCTGCCGGGAGAACAGAACTGACTGTAGAGCGCACATCTGCTCGATTTAAAGTTGCTGTCCTAGCCAAACGACTCTGCCGCCACCACCACCACCCCCGCACAGCTTTCCACCCCGCACACACCCCATCCTGACCCAAACGGTTTCCTGAAGTAGGTTTTGTGCAAACGCCAAAGCGATGAAATGATTTAAAGAGGATGTACAACCGATGCACGGGTCGTGTGCAATAATGTGGGTTCTTGCCGCAGGGAAAGGTATTCTGGGCAAGGGTTCACCTCAAAGGCGATTTTTTTTTTTTACGAGAAATGGAGCCTTCCCCCCCCTTTCCTTTCTACCCCCTGAGGGTAAACATTTAGCAGCATTCCTTAAACCTCGCCTAAACCATCCCGAACCCTCCAGATACGTTCGCCTGCAATAATTTATTACGCTGTTTCCAGCAGCCTCCCGGAGACCCTGTCGTGTGTAGCCGTCCCTCCCAGTCCAAATTGGCCGGTGCGAGGTCTCCCGGCCTCCCCCAGACCACCCCCACCAGGCTGCTGGGCCTCACGGGCCTGAACCGAGGGCCGTCGCGGGAGGATCCGCCCGGGCCCAGCGAGATCTGTCTGAGGTCTCCTTAGCAATCGCTCCCTTGAGCGCCGCAGCTTCGGGATGGATGAGCTGCTGCGGCCAAGCCAGGTCCGCTTGCACGGACCCGAGGGCAAGCGGGTGGCCTGGTAGGCCTGCGAGGGTCTCGGTTCGGTGGCTGCGTTGCCCTGTAGAGCCGAGGGAAGGCGCGAGAGCACCTTAGGGTGGAAATACGGGCCGGAACAAACCCCATTCCCGGAGCTCACTGCAGCCTGCATTCGCTGGCGCGAAAGGGAGGAAGGACCCCGAGAACCCGGAAGCCCAAGTTCCTGCCCGAGCTGCAGATGCTGCGGAAATGGGGGCGGGGGAGGAGGTGTCTGAGCGCTTTAAACAAATGGATGTCGACCAGCGCTCTGAGTTGAGGGAACCGCTACCTAGCGTCCGGCTGAACAGCGAGAGATGCGGGCTGAATTACAGTTGGCTTTATGGCTGCTTCACCCGCCGCTTCCAGGAAAGATAGGCGCTTTTTGGGCAGGTTTGAACAAACAAAGCTTCCATTGCAGAGCCCCGTCCAGGCTCCCGCTGAGCCAGAGGTTTGCACACAACCCATCTCTCTGCGCGGGCAGCGACTGGGAAACCCCGGGCTCCGGTACCGCCCTGTCGCAGGGTCCACCGGTGCGGGAGTACTGCCAACACACTAGGACCTCTGCAAGGTGCTGGCCTCTGCCATTTCACGGGACACCAGCAGCATTTTATTAAAAAGAAAAAGTGGGAGAAAGACGCAGACTAAATCAGTGTCCCTATTTGCCGCCTGGTTTTCTCCCCACCCATCCCTGCCAAGCATCTGCAAACACAAAATTATCCTTCCTTCTTCTCTTTCTAAAATCCCTTTCAAAAAAAAAATCATTCAATTCATGGCCTGCAAAAGAAAACAAGGTCCTTCCCAGAAAACAGAAGAGGAATAGAATTTGAGGTTGATGCCTCTTCTCTCCAAGGGAAAAAAAAAAAAAAACCATCCTGCCATACATTTATCCCATCTTGTGAGCAGCTCGTTGACATTCATGTTAAACAAAATGATTTCGCCCCAGACGAGGAGCAGAGGAGAAATAAAGCAGGACTCGGGGGTGATCCGGACGCAGAAGTTCGCAGGCCCCTGGGAGGCCAGGTGAGGCCGCGCCCCGGCGCTCCCCGAGCTGCAGGAGGCGCCCTGGTCTCCCTGCTCGACATCCCTCCCGCCCCGCCAGCACGCGGCCGCGCGCCCTTCCCCTCCCCCAGGTCCCGCGCCGCGCCCTGGGTGGGTGGCTGGATGTGGGGAGGCTGGCTGGGGCCGGGAGCGGCCTGCGCCCGGGACTGCGCGCCGCAAGGCCGGAGCCTCCTCCCAGGCGCTCGGCAGCCGCCCAAGGCCTCCTTCCCCGCCCCGAGCCGGGCCGGCAGGACAAAGTTCGGCCACGTAGGAGCCTCCGGCCCAGCGCCATTTTCTCGCACTTGTGGCTGGGTCTGGTTTTCCCGGGGACTCCGCCCCGGCGCGATGGCTTCTCCGCCACGATCCGCAGCCCTGGCTAGCGGCCGCCGGGGAGAGCGGCGGAGCCCCCGGCTGCAGGGCTCCGGGAGGGGCGCCGAGCAGCCGAGCCCGCGCCTCCTCGCCCGGCACCATTGTTCCGGGATCGCTGTGACCGCCACCAAGGGGGACCTTTCCGCTCGGGCAGTCGCCTCCAAAGCCAGGCCTGGTATTCAGATCCAAGAGAATCTCAACTCCTAAGAAATCTGCTCCCGATCGCCGCTTCCTCCGCGACTCGAGGAAATGAAACGCCATTAATATTTGAAAAGGCAATTATTTTCCTGTTGCATCGAGAACTGTGTTCATGAATAATTTGTAGTGAGGTCTATTGCCATTTGAGAAACATTTTCTCTCTCTTCTCGCTCTCGCTCTCCCTCTCTCCTCTTTTCATGACTTAGGAGGGGGGTTGAAGGCAACGCCGGAGCGGGAGAGACTCTGTCATTTTTTTTTTTTTAAACCAAGCTGCAATGAATCAGGACTACGAGCGAAAAGCACGCGCCGAAGTCTGTCCTGAATACGAGCAAACCTGGGAGCCAGCCCGGGCGCACTGAACTTGCTTCTCTGCTGTAGGTCGATTGCGCTAAGAATTTAACCATTTTCTGCTTCACAGACTTCAAACAGTGGGCCGGCAAAGAGCAGTAAAAGTTTGTTTGTTTAAAAACCCCTGTCATTAAAGACGAGTTTCTTCTCCAGCTTAGGACTGCACGTCTACCTTCCAGGTGCCGGCTGCCAGCTCCTGGGGGAGCAGGCCTGCAGGCTGGCACCAGGGTCTTATCCCCCTGTCCCAGGGGATATAATTCGGAAAGGGGACTGATGCACGTGAGAGGGTGGGGGACCCTAGTAAGAGCTCGAGAAAACCGTGCGCCTCCAGACATACTCTGGAAATACAATACAAAATTCAAAGTGGACTATGGCCTTGCCTCGGGCGTATGCCAAACTGGACGGTCGCAGAGAAGGCAGAGTTTGGGGCGAGATTTAGCAAGGTTTCCTCCGCACCTCCAGCCTAGGGGAGTTCTTTAACAACTGTTGGTGTTCCGGCAAGGAAAGGAGGAAGGCAAGGCGAGAGGTAGAAAAAAGTGAAGCACCAAGCAGGAACTCATTTCATCTTTGGGTCTCCCCCACCAGTCGCGGTCCCCCGCCCCCCAAAATGGGGGAGGGGAAGATGTAGACCTTAAACTTCGAGGGAGGGGGAAGAGTGAGGAGAGTACAATGGCTGCTAAACTAATTAATGTAACTTCCCAGGCTATTCTGGAAGTGTGGAAACTTTCTTCTTGCAATTGTATTAATTAGAGATGTTTCTGGCCAGAGGAGTTCAACTTTGCAGGCTCTTGCGCGTGGCTCCTTTTCTTTCTGTTCACCAGAACTAACAGATGTGGTCGACACATGTCCCTATTTCGCTTAACAGCTCGGTAAATGACATTTAAGGAGGATGGGTCCCGTTGGGTCTCTTCTAAAGTTAAGAGTGGGGGTTAGCAAAACCTCCCTACTGTGGGGCCAGCAAGACTCCAAAAAAAAAAAAAAAGAAAAAGAAAAGAAAAGAAAAACAGGGTAAAAGGGCAGCTCACGAGAACCCCAAATCCTAAAGAAAATGCTAAGGGCCTCACGAGTCCTCAGTCCAGGTGACCGGCAGGTTGTTCGGCTGACCGGAAGAAGAGTTCTGCCACGGGGTTCCACAGGGAGAGGGAAAAGTTAGACAGTTGTTCTCGCGTCTTTAAGACTTTGAGTAACAGGGCTTAAACCGCCTTAAGATCAAACTCCAGGAACTGGGGTGTAGCTTGGTAGAATGCTTGCCTCGCCTGCCTGAGGCCCTGGGTTAGCGCCCCAGCACCGCAATAAAATAAATAAATAAATAAATAAATCCAACGCCATCAGCACACGTTTGCCCATACAGGGACTGAGGCACGTTGGCCCTCGTCCCCCCCCGAGCAAAAACCCCTACACTACCCTCCTTACACACCGCCTCGCCTCCGGAAACTTCCGTGGGTCTAAGAATAGAAGCGCATAATTAATATTTTATGGATTTGGCTCATGGAAACAATACCCCCATACTTCCCCCTCCCCTCTATAGGAACTTGAGGAAATTCAGACCCCAGGGCCTGCTTTTCCCAGAGGGTCCGCACCAGACAGACAGCGCCGAATACTGACCTGTGTGAGTTCGTTTGTGTATTTTGAGATTTTCTGATCTAGCAAAGACCTTCCCACACCCCGGGAAAGGACAGGGGAAGGGCTTCTCGCCCGTGTGCACACGGATGTGATTTACAAGTTTGTATTTGGCTTTGAAGGGCTTGCCCTGTCGCGGACACTCCTCCCAGAAGCAGATGTGGTTGGCCTGCTCCGGGCCGCCGACGTGCTCCACGGTGACGTGCGTGACCAGCTCGTGCATGGTGCTGAAAGTTTTGGAGCAGAGGCGCGGGGGCACCTGGCCGTCGGCCGCTAGCCACTTGCAGATGAGCTCCTGTTTGATGGGCTGACGCATGTAGCGGAAGAAGGCGCCAGGGCCGTGGGGCGCGGCGAGGTTCACCGTCAGGTTCATGCCGCCGTAGCCATGCAGGGCCGCCGCAGCAGCCAGGGCGTCGCTGCGGGCCGTCGACCCTGGCGCGAAGGGCTCGGGTCGCGCGTACATGTCTCCGGGGAGCCCCAGACGCAGGAGTCCGTTCAAAGGACGGCTGTGGGAGGCCTGGTGAGGCTGCTCGTGAAGGCCTGGGTACACCGAGGGGCTGGAAGCGGCGGCGAACTGGGGGCCATGGTGTCCGGAGGTGCTACCTGTTGTCAAGACAAATAGCGCGCATGAGAACCGGTGGCGTGGGCTGCGCACTCCCGGGGGCCCCGGGGGGCAGGCCCAGCCCAGCCGCTCCACGGCTTCTACCGTCAGCGCTGGGACCTGGAGCCAGTCTGCGCCAGCAGTGAACCCGGCAGACAGAGCAAGGCCAAACGCTTCCACCGCGGTCGGGCCAGGCTGCTGTTCCGCCGAGTCCCCTGCCGCGCCATGAGCTGGAGAGGGGTGGTGGCGGTTGGGTAGGTGGAAGGGGCCGCAGGGATGAGTCTGTGGGCTGCCGGTGGCCCCCGGCCTCTGCTCCAGAGGGGTGCGACCCGTGCCTCGGGCGCGCTTTGGTGGCCAACACCCTGGGGCGCTCCGGGGCGCGGCTCCCTGCCCAGGAGCGCAGGTGACCGAAGTGCGGATGTTGGAGGTGGTGGTGTTGGAAGTGGTAGTGGTTCGCGAGCGCCCCAGCCATATATATTAATTTCAGTGCCCTGCTCGGTTGGGAGAGGGCGGCCTGCTGCATCCCGGCTCCCCGGAGCTCCCGGTGCCGGTCGCTTATGCCACTGTCACCTGACAGAGGGGAGGAGAAAGGACAACCACAAAAAAACTTGTACAAAGTGTGGTTTTTTTTTCCTCAAGTTTGGGGTTTTAGCTTTGTGCACCCCCCCTCCCCAGTCTTTAATGCCTACGTGAAATCCCGACACTACAGAGGAAGCAGCAGGGC
>PVJS01004655.1:25054-68106 GCA_004027185.1 Glis glis
CACACACACACACACACACACACACACACACACACACACGCTTTCTCTCACCCCCACCCCAGTAGCATTTTTTACGCTTCTACTGCTCATGCGCCCTGACCCAGGCGCAGTTTCTTTTCTGTCTCTGTAGCCCCGTCTGTATCCCTCCCCTCCAGAAAGCTGGGTAGATCAGCTTTGACTCCGGCTTCTGGAAGTGAGCGGGGTCAGGTTATGCCCCTGGTCGCCACGACCTGGGGACCCAGCCTTGTGTTGTGTTTAAGGTCCTCTGGACAGACCAGGGTACCAGCCCTGTCGGGGTGCATGGGGGCGTCCTGTGTGCGCCGGGATGTCGATCTGTCAGGGCAGTGTGTCCTAGGAGCTGGGAATAGGAGGGGGTCGGAATCCAGGGAGGGGAGGGGGCTTCAGACCCGGCTGACGGGAGCTGATAAACTCCTAGGCTAGCGGTCCTTGTACCCAATATTATTTTCTCGCTTTTTCCGAAGTTTCTCTTTTCCGCTATACATCCCCCACGCCCGGCGCCGCCACACTTTGCCTTCCGGCTGGTATCCTTTCTCCTCCCCTCCCCCTCTCCATCTCTACTCTCCTCCCATTTCGCCTAGCTGGCCCCTCCTCCCGGGTGACTGGCACGCTCACAGACGCTGGGACCCCAAAATGCGTCCCTGACTAGAGCCGGGATTGGGCTTGGGACCGTGATGGCCTGGGAGAGGCTGGCCTCGAACTCACCGCGGGCTCTCCTGGGAGGCCCCTGGCCGTCGCTAAGCACATTGACCCGCGGGCGGGCTGGCCAAAGAAACAAAGGCGAGGGGAACACTTCCTCTTCCCCGGGGCTGCCAGGGCCAATCTGGGGTCCTGAGCTGTGTCCCCGGGCGTCAGATGCAGCTTTGGGGAAAGGGGCTTGAGGATCACCTCCACTTGCAGCTCTGACCACTTGTTGCCCGAGGCCGAGCCTTCTCCCTCCTTGCTCGCCTGGGGCTCTCCAGCCCGCTCCAGCCGGGACCGCGCAACGCCGCGCCGGTGCGGTGGGGGACGGTCGGTTGGAGAAAACTTCAGTTCTGGCCCAGTCGAGTGTGGCCTAAGCAGGAGGGAGGGTCCTTTGTCTGCACTGGCCGGCTAGGGTCAGCTGCTTCGTCTGGCATTTAAAGGGCTGCTGGCCCCAAACCCTGACTATAGGCTGTGGCCGAGAAAGCCCACGGAGTGCTCGGACCTCCCTGGTGCAAGGGGGGAAACGCATCCTCAAATACAGAAAGGATTTTTTTAAAAGATAAGTTTTAAAGATCCAATACAAAATATCCCGGTAGCAGAGGTGAGAAGTTTGGGCAAATTACAAGGAACCCAAACTCGAATTGATGGAACTACCCTACTTATCCCAAGTACTGAGAGCTATTCTTACACATTTCTTTCTTTCTTTTTCTTTTCTTTTTCCTTTTTTTTTTTTTTTGGTCAGTAAAGAAGGATTTCTTTAACATTTTAAAAAATAATTGACATTTATAAAGATTGACAGATTCTTGGAGATTTTCTTCATTTAACACATAGTTTCCTGTTCAGGCTGAACTTTAACAAGGGATTAACTTCTACAACAATTTCTCTGGGCTTTGACTAAGCTGGGTCTTCCTGAGCCTGCAGCAGGAAGGGGTTAGGCAATAGATTCTGCCTTAGCATTTAAAAAGAAAACCAGAAGAGAACATTTGACAGCCAGACCCTTCCTGCTCTCTTAAACCAGGGTCTTCCACACAACCATTTTAAAACTAGACTTTTTTTTTTTTTTTTTGGATACTGAGGATTGAACCTAGGGACATTCTACCTCTAAGCTACACCCCCAGCCCTATTTTATTTTTATTTTGAAACAGGGTCTCCTTAGGTTGATGAGAGTCTCACTGCTTGCTGAGGCTATCCTTGAACCTGCCTGAGATCCTCCTGTCTCAGCCTCCCAAGTACTGGGATTACAAGCGTGCACCACCACCCCTGGCTGACACTAGACTTTGAAGATTTGTCTTCTTTGCTGGCCTTCACTCTCTCCCATTTCCAGGGTTTACCCCTTAGCCCAGAGTTGTTCCTTTCTGTCCTTTGACTTGTTTTAGCTTCCTCCAAGACTGGTCAGACCAGGTCTCTAGAGGGGTGTCCCCAAATCTCAGTGAGTCATTTCATATCTTCCCACTTTGCACAGTGAAGCAGTTGTCCAGGTGAGTCTGGGCTGAACCCATGAAGGGCAAAAACAGACAAACAAAGACAAGAAAACCAAAGTGTGTTCTTCCTTTGGACTCCTTGCCTAGCTGTTTCTAGGATCCATCTCTCACTCAATAAGGAGCTGAGTCAACTTCTACCGTTTTCAAGCTAAAGTGCATGAGCACTTCTGAAATACTCCAGCAATTAAAATATGTTTTTTCTCCCACTTGAACCTAGATGACCTATAACTGACTGCTCAGGATGTTTGTCAAACCATCTACTCTAGCTTTAATTAAGACTCTGGTTTGCAGGCTGGAGATATGGCTCAGTGGCAGAGTGCTTGCCTAGCATGTACAAGGCTATGAGTTTGATCAGCGCGCACATGCACACACAAAAAGACTGATTTGCATCAAATGGATTTTTGAATATATATACTGTGACCCCCATTTCCATCAGAAGCTTTAAATAATAGTATAAACAGAACAGGGGTTGTTAAGCTGTTTTAAGTTACGGGCACTTTTGGAAGCCTGTGAGACTTGTGAAGTCTTAATAGTTCTGATTTTACTGTCCATATTCATAATAGGAAAAATATGCTAACTTTCCATTTGCAGGCTGTAAAAGAAAGATCCTTTTTCTTTTCCATCTAAATTCATGGAACTTCTGAATTCTACACACTGAGTCTGTGGACTCCAGGGATAAGTTTTATACACAGAGACTATTAGGATATTACACACTCTGTCTTACTAACTTTGCCCTTGAAAGAGCTTTGAACATGTGTATGACTTTTCATGCCAGCAGCAAAAGGGCAGACACATCTGATTCAGCCAAAATCACTGACAGTAGCCTGGCCCCATGGAGCTCCTTCCCAGATGCAGCCTTCTCTTGAAGCACTGAAAACATCTGGACACATCCTGGGTAGATGCTTCTTGAGTAGGCAGGGGTCAGTCGACCTGCGGGTCACCGAGGTTGCCTGATCCTTGCAAGTTCCTTGGAGCCATATGGTCCAAAGCTTGATTGGCTAAACACAGCAATGGGACCAGACATTCTCTTATAAGGACATTTTCCCAGAGTCAGTGATAGAATAAAACTCTTTTGTGCCTAAAAATATTCACGGACCAGGAATGTTGGGCAATTACATAAGGGTCTTCAAGGTGCATTTCTAAAATAAGCCCCAAAGCAGTGTCAAGCTAATCACAGATGACAGGTAATAGAGCACCAACATTTTGGAGGCAAATTTTAGTCTTCAGAGGGATCACTTGGAGATCTCAGGAAGCAAGGATCCCAGGTTTCAGTGACTATCAGTCAGTCAGGCTGAGGCATGGTATCCCCACCCTGGCCCTCAGAATTTTTCTTTCAGAAACTTATCTCAATCCGCTTACCCTCAACACCAAATGCCTGGCTGGAGAACTATACCTCGAACCTTGCCCCGTGCTACACCATCATTAGGTCCACTTTCCTGCTTGATTTGCAGAGCAAAGGAATATCCTGTAGCCTGGAGGTCTTTTAGCAGATGTCAAAAAGAAGCCCCAAAAATGAAGGGGCCTATTTGGAGCAGATTCCACCACGGGACCTCAAACATCCCTCCGTGTCCAGGCCCTCTGTAAACCAGTGCCCAGAATCATGCCCTAAGCACTTTTACTCATCACAGCCAGACCCACGCAATGTCATAAACAAGTGATTTTCTAGTCCTACTTTCTAGAAATAGGGCATTTGGTGGCCCTACCATCTGCCAGAGCTACTCACATTACTGGCTTGAATGTCTGACCTCTCTCTCAGAAAGGAAAAAGAAATGGAGGGGATCATAAATGGATAGCTGGGCTATTTTTCCATTGTGATCTTTTAAGCAATGCTAATGATGATTATCTGTTGCAGATTTTGCTCAGAGCATGGTCTCAGAGCTGACAGCCACTGCATGGCACCTGGACAAGTCTAGCCTGTGCCATCTGAACATTCTGCTTCTAGAACTGCGGCCACTTGTTCTGTCCTTTTCCCCCTGCTTCTGGCCAGGTTGCCATGAACAATGAGGAACGTGTCTCTTTAGAGGCTGTGCACATGCAGACTGTAGGAGTCCCTACAGTGGGAGTTTCTCTAGTCTTGGGAAAAGAGCTAACTTAAGCCCCAGAGGCATGCCTGTATGTCCAAACCCAAATCATGCAAAGGCGGTGAAATCTGTCAGGACTTTGGAAAGAGAGGAGGATATCCCTCTCCTCTGCTGTGAAAATCTGAGCTTTAATCATCATGAATGGAACTGAGTATGAAAGGAAATATACTTAATTTTCAAGCAAGGCTTCTGCAAAATGTCTTTTGACAAAGGATTAGGAAACATTGCTAAAGGAGCTTCCAAAACAGCGTTAAGGAATCAAAACAACTGAATTTACATAATAACCACATCTCTCTGGAGACATCTGCCATCAGATCATCCCAAAATAATGTGAGAGAGCCATTTCCCGAGTTATTCACTTAACTCTCCTAAAGAAGGATGCTTCACCTTCCAACAAGGGAACATCTTTGGAGGCAACCATTAGCTAGTGGTGTGGTTGAAATGAGAGAAACTAGACGCCTGGAAGGGAAAACACCCAACCCCAAATCATATGCTTATTCTAAATGGAATATTAAATTAAATTCTTTACAATGAAGGTATTCCTGACAGAGTGGCTGTCAGTCACTCTCTGTTCAGACACCACATTGTGGGAAGTAGTCCCTGCCACATTGCAGAAGGCTGGTATCCCTGGTAAAGATGATGCATATCATGTAAACCCCATCACCAAGATCAAAGTCGGCCTCTTTCATGGAAGCCAATACATGTCAAACCTCATTCCAATCAAATCGTCCGGAAATGAATTCAAGATGAATATGTCATAGAATAATGTGACAGTGGAATTGCAGAAGGTCAGGGGTGGTTGTTTCAATGAGAGAGTCGTCAAATATTAATTCTAGAACGTCCAGATGAGTAGGCATTGAGGAGGATTAGCCAGCTGCTGGTAGGGTATAGTGTCATTGATTTGTGTGCAAATGCATGGAACACCAAGGTGTTGTTCTATTTCATTTGGACTCAAGAAACACACCCAAACTCACAACTCAGCCTAACCAAAAGACCAAAAACAACAATAACAACAACAACAACACAACACAACAAAACCCCCCACAACTTTCCAAATCAAAAAACAAAATTCAAAACTTCAGCAAATCAATATTCAAAAGGGGATTTGAACTCACTTGACTCTTTCAGGGTATTTCGGTAAAGCCGCAATCGTTTCCTCATGACCAAGGAAGTCTTATATCTCATTTTCTGACTTTCAGCCTGTTTGGGAGGAAAAGAGCGATAGTCATTAAACAATTTCATACATGTTTCTGTGGCAAGACTCTGTGGCCTGAATGTAGCAAGGAAAGCAGGTGTTGGTCCGCAAAGACTCTTTCAGTCTTTGGCCATTTCCAAATTTTGAAGCAAAAAAAAAAAAAAAAAAAAAAAAGACTCTGCTAGGCACTGGCCATATTTGTTTTTACACAATCATATGTCTTTGGAAATAAAAACTATTGAAAAATCAAGATTATCAAATTAGATGTCTAGCTGAAAATCATTTATTGTTTTTTTTCTTGCTGATAGGATTAAATACTCTTTCAATCAGTGTTCAAAAATCTGTAACTCTTAGAATTTGAAATGGTCGTATGAGAAGAATCCATTATTTCTTCAAGTTTATTACTTAAATTTAGTGAGCTGTGGTGAGGAAGGTCCCCTAGTCTCTGAGGGGTCAGCACATTAAAATCTTAGTTGGAAGTGTGGAAACTGAGAGAAGACGGCGAATTTCTTTGTAGATTTTCAGATACTGCTCTGTCTACTCTTATGCAGAATCCTTTAGCTTCGAGTGACCCGCACCCTCAGACCCATTTGGGAGCTATTGCTGGTTGATTACCCAAACTTAATATAAAATTCTCCCAATTAAAAGGCATTGTTTTCCTCATTTGGTCCAGGCTGGCCCCCCTTCATAGTTGAGAAGGCAAGATACATCTATTCCTTGTCAGTGGCTGGAGCTACCAAGCCTTTGGCCACCATAAATCCTTAAAAGCATCCTGAGGACCTCTACTACTGCCAGCCAAGGCTGCAGAGAGTGGAGCAGCCAAACGGAGCCAACCCACCCAGCCCCAACCCTCCATTTGGCCTAGAAAGACAAACAGTTCTTGAAAAGGTCTCGGGCTGGACAAACACAGCAAGCCCTCTGTCAATGAGGGTGTCTGCCTGTCTTGACACTCCAGCCACAGAACAAGCCCTTGTTTAACTTGTTGAACCGCAGGCCAAATCCAAGTGTGAATCTGCCATCTCAAAGGGTATCAGGTTCTCTCTGCTCAGAGAGCTTTCTCACATCCCTTCAATCCACAACCTGGACTCTGACTAGCTAGCATTGTTGGTTGTTTTTACCCTTTGCTCTCTCTTCTTTTCTAGGTCCGAGCTTGAGATGGGGAGGGGTAGACTCACCTTTTCCCAGAGGATTTTTACTTATTTTCAATTCTTTCTAACCAAATGGCATCCTTCCTCAAAGGTAATAAGCTCCTTCCAGCACAGATCAGGAAAGAAAGGAGGCCCAACTTTGCGGTCCTACAGAAGGGCAGCGTGCTGGGTGTCCTCCTCGCTCTGAAATTTCCTCATGGCAGGATGTCTGGCACGGACAAATCCTGGTTGGTTGGCAATAATAGAATATACTGTTTTGCTTTTGAGAGAAATGGGTGTGAGGTTCCCTAAAGACCTCCGTCCACCCACAGTGTTGCTGCAGCCCAACTTCTAAGAGGTCTGGGTCACTTCTGCCCCCAGGTCTTGTTAGCCCTTTGTGCATTGCAAACGGTCCACGGGCACGCAAACAAACATTGTGAAGGTCGGACCAGGGCAGGCAACAGGGACCTGGAGAAGCTCTGTAGTGGCTCCATTGCCTGGCCTGTGCAGGGAACCAGGGTGCACACCTCCTTGGGTTCAAATTCTCACACCATTTAGCAAGCGGTCATCTAGCGGAAGGAGGAGAGAATTTGGGAATTGGCCCTGGGCCTCTGGATAGAAGAGCCCTAAAAAGGGCTTAGTTTGTTTTTTCCTTAATACTTGCTCCTGACAGTTTTTCTATACTAGCCATCCACAGAATCAGGCGGGTGTATATCCTGGAGACTTATGGGAAACTGCCTTCTACCCTGCACCTTGAGAAGAGAGGGCGTCCAGGAGCCCCTGTGATTGAAAATGCAATGCGGGAGATGAGCCAAAAAGGTTGGGCCCGTGGGTAGGTGCAAACGGCAGTATTTTCAGTTATGGGCCAACTTAGTCACTGCAGGCCTGCTCAAGGTCAGAGGTCAACCCCAGCTAGAGACTTCAGTTCCAGAGCTGCTCCACACTGATTAAGTGGCAGGCACAGCCCGCAAAGGCATGCTTGCCTCTCAGTACAGCTCGGTCCTGGTGGCTGCAGAGTGAAAAAACCTAGAGGCTGGCCAGGATCTATGGAAGCTAAAGACAGAACCCACTCCTGGACTCTGCCCCGCTGCCTGCTGCCGCCACCCCGGCTACCCTCTATTGGGCCCTCAAGAGCCAGGAAATTAAACTGAGGAATTGGATTGTGCAGGGGCCTTTTTCTCATTCCCCTGTTCTCTAGAGGGAGGAGCTCAGGTTCCCCGGCTCAGGGGCTGCATCAGTGGGTCACCTGCAGGTGACCGCATCTGGGTAATTAACCATTCCTCCGAGCCCCTTTCCCCAAAATGCAGACACCTGAGATAGAGGAAGGGAAACCGGGGCAGCGGCCTGCTCACTGCCAGCCCAGTACTTTGGAAAGGTGAGGGAAATAAGACCTTGGAATCCCGAGAGAGTTTCCTGCAGACAGTGCCGGCTGAGATGCAGCCCGCAATGCCTTCTCTCCATTTCTAAACTTCGATGGCTCTCACGGTCCCTAGGGGCCATTCGTCAACCCTAAACTTTCAGGATCCGCGTTGGAACCAGTCCTAACTCTTTTTCAGAGCCCAGCTCCGTTCTCTTTTCACTTGCCCCTGATTTCCAGGGCTCCTGGGATCTAGGGTAGCGGCCGGCCAGACCCCTAGAGGCTGCGGCCTGCTCCCCAGAGAGGAAGTCGCAGCTTCCGTTCGCCTCGGGGAGAAAGCAAGCCAAGCCCGAACCCTCGGTCCGCGGCGCGCCCAGAGCGGCTCTCCGCGGTCCGGTCGGCGTCCGCAAGCCGGACCTGTGTGAGGGAGGGCGAGGAGCCGCCCCGAGGCGGCCCCAGCCCGCACCCTCAGTCCGAGACAGACCAAGTTCCGTCGGGTCGCTGCCAGCAGCGCTGACTTGCTGGATGCTCCCCGTCATCTCTCGGGGGGCAGGGCAGAGGTGCTGCCTGCAAGTACCCCCCTCTCCGGGCACCCGCCCTGCTCACTCCGCGTTCGCTCAGAGCGCCCTGGACCACTGGCGCCCTGCTGGTGCCCACGGTGGGGGCACCCAGGCGATTTACAAAGAGGGAAGCGAAGGCAGACCGGCAGCAAGCAGCTCTCGGTGTCCGTGCCAGTGGGAGCCCCATTTGTCCTACTTGCCTGCCCCCCTCCTTCTGGGAGGAAGGGACGGACTCATCCTCAGCGCGGGCCCCCTCTGCCGAAAGCCCCCCTCCCCCTTAGAGTCAGTGGGGTGGGGCCTGTACTCACGGTTGGGGGGCCAATGAAGGAGGAGACGGGGAGAGGTTCTGCCTGGGCCTCTTTCCCCAGTGGGGTTTGGGTGCCAAAGGGCCCCATCAGGGCACTTGCTCCGCGGCCGCTCAGGGGACAGGTCTTGCCTGTCTGCCCCCTGGTCTCAAACACTTACCCTGCTCCACCTGTTGCCCGGATCATCTCATTTCTGCAAATCACTTCGGGGTGGCTGAGGGGGGACCACGAACCCCGCTAAGCCTCTCCTTTTTGGTTCCGTCGAGGCGGTCATCCTTCATTTCTCCTTTTCCAGCTTTCGGGAAGCAGTTAGGGGATGTATGATGAAGCAGGAATGAGCCGTCAGGATGATATTTTAATGGCTTATATGTCACGTTGGTGCATGTGGCTTTGAACTGGAGCCGCTCGCGTTTCCTGCAGAGAGCGCCGCAAATCCCACTTGATAACTTCTACAACCCACAACTTTTTTTTTTCTCACACATTCACTCTTACCCTGTATATTTGGACGGGTTTCCTAAAAATACCCTCTTGTCAACGTCCCCCCGTTGGATTTTCCACGGACTGGAGAAGAGGAGACTGACTTTTCTGTTTTGAAGAATTATTTTCCCTCCCCCCTCCCCCAGCTTCCCTTCCCCCTCAGGTCCCCTCCCTTGGTTTTTTTTTTTTTTTGAGAGGCAGGCGAGGTGGGTTCAATATTTGTTCTCCCTAGTGAGAGCCGAACAGCCTCTAGAGAAAACTTCTCTTTGCAGATACGGTTTTTGCAATTTCAGGATCCAACTTCCCCTTGTAGGTAACAAACGACAGAGTAGCTCCGAGATATATATGTATGTATATATTTTTTTAACAAAATGCATAATTTGTTTTTTAAACACCCCTAAGCCCCTGTACTTTCCCTTCATCTCTCAGGTCTTTCCACTCAAAGTTAGAAATGCTGGCTGCTGGATTCAGACTTGTTGCTAAGGACAGAACATTAAAATTTTTTTCCTCTCTCTCTCTCTCTCTCTCTCTCTCTCTCTCGAATTTTTATTTCCCAGCAAAAATGCTCAGCCAAATCCCTTCAAACACCAGAAAACAAACCCAGATACACCACCCGACTTTTGAGAGGCGGATCCCCAAAAGGGCAGTCCAGCTCCCCATCCCCAAATTAGAATCTAGTCGTGGAGAAGATCAGAAAACCAGTAAGGCGAGGAGTGGCAAGTGCTGGCCCTGCCTTCCTCCAGCCCGGGAAGCCAGGGCTGGCGACCCGGGGAAAAATCATTTTCATTTTCCTCTAGCCAGGGCACTGGTGAGTTTCCTAACCCCGCTGCCTGTCAAAGGATGAGTTGAGGTTTCTTTGTCTGGGAAAAGAGTTTAGGGCTCTGATTCAGCTGCAAAGAAGCCAAATGAAGTTAGAAACAAAGAGCAAATTGAAGGATTCCGACTCTTGGCTTTTTGTGTTTTCCTTACTAGAAAATAATTAGACCTAATGAATATGCAGGCGCTTCGGCTAAACCCTGGGCCGGGCTGCTGGGTTTTTAAACAGAGCAGAGGAGCAATGCAACCTTCTCCCCCCCCCACCCCCACCCCCGCATCCGCGTGCATTTTTTGAAATGCATAAATGTTGCTCGGTTTAATTGATTGAGTCACAGGGATTTTTTTTCTGCTTTTAAGTGCCATACTCCTCTACCTTTCAACAATCATTTTAATATATAGTCAATGGCTCTTTGTGGACTGGACAAAAAGCAACTACGCGCAGTTGTTGAATAGACTTTGCGCTGGGCAAAGACAGGTTAATCGAGGGCCGCATCGCGAAAACAAGCGAGTGTTGTATGTTTGCACTGAATCCAAATGTCTGCATTTTCCTAACTAAATCAAAGGGAGTGTTATTTCTTTTTCTGCTCACTCATCTGAAGGTAAGTAAATTTTCTCTGGCGATCAAAAGCCTGGTCGGCAACAAAGACCGCGCCCGCTTTTTCCACCGTCCTGGTGTGGCGAGTTGCGGAATTTCAATAACTGTGACAAGGGTGACTGATTTGTGAACTAGAAAAGGTTTGAATGTCACAAAATTTACATTGGTCCTATCTATCGGGGATTTAAATACCAAAAAACTATTCGGGGATCTCTAGGGAGCTTTGGGCAGCCCAGAGGAACAATGGCGCGTTGGGAAATTTACAGTTTTACCTGAATGAAAGGGGCCCCGGGATGGGAACAGGAGTGTAGAGGGTGGGGGTCGGCGGGGGCAGCTAAGAGAAACCAGGGGAAGGGAGTAAAGAGAAAAAATAACACAAGGGGTGGGAGAGAACCGGCAACAACGTTTCCCATTTGCGGTTTATGAAAACCAAACCACAAAACCTCAAATAACCCGGAAAGTTAAAAACCCCTATCCACCTGTGTTTATGGGGGGGGGCGCACGCAAGAAACCTGATCGATCTGTTAAGAGTGAGAAAAATCAAGGTTACCGGCTACACCGAGAAACCACATTTCTAGTAAAGAGAGAGCGGAGTGCCCGTGTGCTCCCAAGATCTTAAATTATAAACCGGAGGGGGACCAGGCGAGAAGGAAGCAAACTTCAAAAGGAGCAACAACAAAAGACTCCTTTGCTGCCCTTGAAGGGGGAAAAGGGGGGAAGAAAGAAAAGAAAGTTGCTGAATCGGGACATTCTGGAAGTGCCTGTGCTGTGTTTACCGGTTCTATCCCCGCCTCCTGCTCCCAGAGACGCCCGAAATCTCGAGTCTCTAATCGCTCAGTAGTGATCAGGTTTGAAGAAGGGAGGGAGAGAGGGAGAGAGAGAGAGAGAGAGAGAGAGAGAGAGAGAGAGAAAGGAAGGAGAGAGAGAGGAGAGAGAGAGAGAGAGAGGAGAGAGGGAACTATGAGAAGGAAAAGGAATCGTGGCAAAAGAAAAAAAATTTCCGTGAGAAGAGGGAAAAAATTTGGCTAAAAAAAAGTTGCTACTCCTGGCAGCTCTGTTTGTCAAAAGGGGATGTCAAGCGCTTTACAATACCTGGGATTGATGAGGCG
The DNA here is from genome assembly GCA_004027185.1 of Glis glis. Taxonomy (NCBI): domain Eukaryota; kingdom Metazoa; phylum Chordata; class Mammalia; order Rodentia; family Gliridae; genus Glis; species Glis glis. The sequence goes on from PVJS01004655.1 coordinate 36,860, forward strand.
GGCGGGCCAATGAGCAGCGCGCGGCGCCTCGGCGCGCCCTCCGTTGGCGCGGCGGCTGCGGGCGGGGGGAGTGCGGGCGCACCAATCGGCGCCCGCGCTGGGAGCACGTGACGCCTCCCCCTGCTCCCATTCATCAAGGGGGGGACGGTGTCGTCCTTTCAATTCATTTATCTGCAGGAATGATTGCTGCTATCAGTCTCGCGCTCACCGCCCGGCTGAGGAGGTGAAAGTTTCTCCCCAGGAAGATAAACCGCAAAAGACAATATTGTGCATGATTTGCGCCTTTTCTTTGGCTTTTTCTTTCTTTCTCCCCCCCCCCTTTTTTTTTTTGCAAAAAGCAGAGAGGGAAAAAAGGAGAGTGAAGGAGCGAGGAGGCGAGCCTGAGAGAAAGGAGAGAGAGGAGAGAGAGAGAGAGAGGGAGAGAAAAGAAAGGGCGAGGGGCTGGTGGAGAAGTGAGGAGGGGCGCGCGGCGCGCGGCGGAGAGAGGGCGAGCAGCCGTGGCTCCGGCGCTCACATTCCTCTATGCCACAAATCCGGGAGGAAGTTTTTTTGGGGGGCTGAGATGTTCCATGCCTTTCCCCGGGCAGCCTTGACTCGAGGCCCTCTCGGCAGAGACTGAGCGGCGACAGAGCGCGAGCCGGACCGGCGGGGTTTGCACGGCGGGCGCTGGAGCCCGCCTTCCTCGCTGCCCGCAGCCGTCCGGCTTCTCCGCGCTCGGCCGGCCGGGCGCCGGGACGCGCCGCGCCGCTGCCTGCAGGCTAAGACTTCTCTAGGTGGGTCGACTCCCCCTCCCTCCTCCTCTTCTTCCTCCTCTTCCTCCGCCTCCCGTTCCTCCTCCTCCTCCTCCTCCCGATTTTCCCTCCTCGGCGGGCGAGGGTGGGGGGGGCGGGGGAGGCCGGGGCTCGCCCCGAGCAGCCACGATGCTTCTGGACGCCGGCCCCCAGTACCCTGCGATCGGTGTGACCACCTTTGGCGCATCCCGCCACCATTCGGCGGGCGACGTGGCCGAGCGAGACGTGGGCCTGGGCATCAACCCGTTCGCCGACGGCATGGGCGCCTTCAAGCTCAACCCCAGTTCGCACGAGCTGGCCTCGGCCGGCCAGACGGCCTTCACGTCGCAGGCTCCGGGCTACGCGGCTGCGGCGGCCCTGGGCCATCACCACCACCCCGGCCACGTCGGCTCCTACTCCAGCGCGGCGTTCAATTCCACGCGGGACTTTCTGTTCCGCAACCGGGGCTTTGGCGACGCGGCGGCGGCGGCCAGCGCACAGCACAGCCTCTTCGCTGCTTCGGCCGGCGGCTTCGGGGGCCCGCACGGCCACACGGACGCCGCGGGACACCTTCTTTTCCCCGGGCTTCACGAGCAGGCGGCGGGCCACGCGTCGCCCAACGTGGTCAACGGGCAGATGCGGCTCGGCTTCTCGGGGGACATGTACCCGCGGCCCGAGCAGTACGGCCAGGTGACCAGCCCGCGTTCCGAGCACTATGCCGCCCCGCAGCTGCACGGGTACGGGCCCATGAACGTGAACATGGCCGCGCACCACGGCGCCGGCGCCTTCTTCCGCTATATGCGCCAACCCATCAAGCAAGAGCTCATCTGTAAGTGGATCGAGCCGGAGCAGCTGGCCAACCCCAAAAAGTCGTGCAACAAAACTTTCAGCACCATGCACGAGCTGGTCACGCACGTCACCGTGGAGCACGTCGGCGGCCCGGAGCAGAGTAACCACATCTGCTTCTGGGAGGAGTGTCCGCGCGAGGGCAAGCCCTTCAAAGCCAAATACAAACTGGTCAACCACATCCGCGTGCACACGGGCGAGAAGCCCTTCCCCTGCCCCTTCCCTGGCTGCGGCAAGGTCTTCGCGCGCTCCGAGAACCTCAAGATCCACAAAAGGACGCACACAGGTACGGAAACCGCTGTGAGACCACCCACCCCCCGCCCCGTGCCGGGCCTGGTACCCGAAACCCGCAAGTCAGCGGCTGGGACGCGCAAACCCAGCCTCGGTGGGGCCCGGGGGTCAGGTTCTGGCAAGCAATCAGTGTATGCTGGTATTTTAGTTTGGGGCTTGAAGTTATGGGAACACGGAGAGGAGGCGGACGAGAAAGATCTGGGGATACAGAATTTTTAAAGTGAGGAATTAAGAGGGCCGGGAGAACGGGGAGCCAAGCCTGGCTTGGCAGAGCCCTTGACCGGATCAGGGCCGCGAGGGGCTGCGGGCTCCGAGAAGCGAGCCGCGGCAGAGGCGCCAGCTGCAGACAGATCTAAACGCAGCCTCTCCACCTCAGCGGGGACAGTGCTAACAGAAAGGGCCGAGGAAGTGAGGAGATAGGGTGAAGGGACGTGGAAAGGAACAAAACGGAAAGCAAAGAAAGAAAAAAAGACGGGGGTGGGCGGGAGGAAGTAATTCGGAACGGAGGAGGCTCTGGTAGGGTCAGGCATATTCGAAGAGCCCGATTTTAGAAATGAGGGGTTTGAGAGAAGGCTTGCTTGCGGGGTGAGAAGGAGTCGGTAGAAGACGAGGAAGTCCTTTTGTCATTTGGATTCCGTGGTGACTGTTTTTAACACGCCGAATCTCCGCGTTGGCCTTTAAAAATTAAAAGAAAAAAGACAGGTCGAGAACAGGTAGAAAACAAAGTTCGTAGCAGTTCAGGGCTACAGGCTGGGGCAGGCAGGACATTGTGGTCCCTATCCACCCACGAGGCGGGGAATCGTCTCCTTCCCTAGTTTGGTAAGCTCGGTGAAGTCTTGAGCACCGCGCTTGGAACTTTGCATTTAACACCCTAGCCCGGGAGAACTTGGCGGCGCCCAGCTCCCCCAGCCCGGATTACGCTGTGAAATGTGTGTTTGTAGGGGGTGGGGTGGGTGGGGGAGGCGATCAGGGGGTGCAGAGCCTCGGGGAGGAGATAGGGGGAGGCGGGAAGAGCAAAACAGCGGGGAATCAGCCCGGAACGTAAAAACTAGAAACCAGGAGCTAGGTAGAAGCAACCCAAAGGCATGTGTATAGCCCTGGGCAAAAAAAGCCCGGAATCAGATCTGCAGCCACTCTGGGATGTATAAAACGTCCACGACTACTATTATTATCAAGACAACCTAAAAATAAAGCGACACCTTGATTGTATGGGGAGTTAAAAGATAGTTAAGATATTTCTAACTGCACTGCAAATATTCGAAGCCCCGGATTTTTAGGCTGGCAAAGCGTTAATCCCGGGCTGTTGCTTTTGTGTTGCTGGGTTTTTTTTCTTCTATTTAATTTTTAGAAAATGGGCCGCGGCATTTCTTCTAATAATACCCCTCTCTTTCTCACCAGGGGAGAAGCCCTTCAAGTGTGAGTTCGAGGGCTGCGACCGGCGCTTCGCTAACAGCAGCGACCGCAAGAAGCACATGCACGTGCACACGAGTGACAAACCCTATCTCTGCAAGATGTGCGACAAGTCCTACACGCACCCCAGCTCGCTGCGCAAACACATGAAGGTAATCGCCGCGTTCTCGGCCTCCGCAGGGGGACCGGAACCCTCTTGGCTCCCGGGCCGGGGTCTGGCGGCGAGTGGCAGCTGGGCGGCGGCGGGAGCCCGAGGAGGAGGAAGGCCACGGTTCCACTCTGTGGAGTGCGGCCCGGCAGAGAGGGCAGGGACTGGTAAGAGGGAGAGGAGCCCCCGAGGCCGTTTCAGAGTCACAGTTTCATAATGCAAGTGAAAAGATGCAAGCGCAGGAGCAGAGGCCGTGCTGAATCTGGCCGGGAGCTGGGAGCTAGGGCTGGAGCCGCCGCAGCGGCTGCCTTTGCGGCTGCAGCGCTGGGCCCAAGGGGTTTGGCGCCTTTTGCTCCAGTCTGAGCCCTTGCTCACCTAAACCGCCAGCAAGCAAAGGTTGAGCGAGAGAATGGGCGAGGCCTCCTTCTTTCTAGACCTGCTCTGTTTTGGAAGTACCCGGGGCTCTATCTCTCCCTGCAGCTCAGCCTCTGCAGGGCCGTGGAGGAGGACCAAGCCCAAGTACTACTGGCCCGGCCTTTCCAGAGTTCAGGGGGTCCCAGGGCTCAGGGAGCAGGGCGCCTGCTGTCTCCGCCAGCCCCGGGTGGCCGCTGAGCTGGCTCTCAATATTCGTAAAAACGCCACTTTATTATTTCCGCAGGTCCACGAATCCTCCTCGCAGGGCTCCCAGCCTTCGCCCGCCGCCAGCTCGGGCTACGAGTCCTCCACGCCGCCCACCATCGTGTCTCCCTCCACAGACAACCCGACCACCAGCTCCCTGTCGCCCTCCTCCTCCGCGGTCCACCACACAGCCGGCCACAGCGCGCTCTCTTCCAATTTTAACGAATGGTACGTTTAAAACCAGAAACAAAACACAGAACAAAACCCTATTTAAGAGACTGAACACACACACGTAAACACAATATGATTGAAAGAACCCTGCGAATCAAAACACCCCCCAGACCCCGCAATCCCCCTTTTTTTTGTTTTTTGTTTTTTAAATCTGCCAGTAGACCCAGGACTGAGTCAGAGAGGAAGCATCAAACCTTCTTAAAATTTCCTTTCACTTTCTTTCTTTTTCTCTTTTTGGCAAAGGCTTGCTAGCCGAGGTGCGGGAGGGGGGTCGAGGAGGAGGTGGCCGCCTGACCAAATGCCACCAACCCCCCCCAGGGCCAATTTCTTGTTGGATCGGGACAGGCTCTCTGGGGCTTCGGCTTTTTGGGTTTTTTTTTTTAATTTTTGCTTTGCTTTCTTGTAAATACAGAATTATTAGCTTACAACTGTTCTGTTGGATTCTGTAAATAGTTATATCTCGGTTGGAGCGGGTGGGTGGGATCGTGACGGTGTGTTCTTTGCATTGGGGGAGGGGGGAGGGGCTGGGCGGGCGGGGGGAGGGGGAGGGGTGGGCGGCCTAAAGCCAACTCTGTTTGTACTGAATGGCAAGAATGTTCTAGTAAATGTGTACCAAAATGTGAATTACTTTGTACGATTACAGTCTCCACGTCGACCTAACAGGATATTATTGGTATTAATGTGCTTTTTTTTTGTATAAAGTGCAAACATTTCGTCCCAAAGTCTAAGTACTTTAGTGCAGTAAAATGTTGTTTCACGTCCTGTCAAGAATTCGTATAGTACGAGCCTGGATCTGCGTGTCAAACTGTTCCATTTGTTTATGTAAAGTGATATTAAAAAAAAGATATAAACTATAACTGTCCGTTGCTTTTGGCAAAAGATACAACCACATAATGTATATAATTCCTAGTTTCCATATTTATCCGCATGTAAAGGGCCGGTTTATCCATGTTACAGCTATTCAATATTTATGGCTAGAGAAACTCGTATGTACACTTTAGTTTCCAGAACTGTTTGGTAACCTTTCGTACCTTATTAAAGATTCTTAAATCTCAGTGATTGTGGTAGGAATTTATTCTTCACACTCTCCCGCCCCCCAGCAACCTGCTGCCTCTCCTCCCAGTCTTAGTGGTTCTCCGGAAAAGCTCTCCTCCGGTGCCTTCTCTTCTGTCATTGCAGGCCGTATAAACGTGATGAATGAATGCTACCCTGCTGGCTCTCGGAGAGGGTGTAATTAGTATTTATATCAAAATTTATGAAACAAATTTTCGGCCGCAGTATTATTTAAATGACCTTTGCAGACGTAGAATAACAACCATAAAAATAACAGAAATAGATTGCACAGGCGACATCAATATTAATGTAGGCGAATTGTGAGAAGCTCAGGGACTGGCTCTGCAGTGTGGCAAATGAACTTGCAGTGGAGGGTTCTGCTGTCCCCCAAATTAAATCCCCCAGTCTGAAACCAAGTTGCAGATTTACAATATCATATTTTAAATTGCTGTCTTCAATTAGTCCATTTATGGCCATAACTAATTTTCAGGATGTCGATGCAGGCTTTTCCAGGCCTTCCTTCTTTGTACAAAAGTAAATGTCCATAAAGCGTTTCACTTATATTTTTTAAAACGTGATGCTAATTTAAATTAATTACTTCCTATGATATGTTATTATTCCTATAATTTTGCCACTGTTATTAGTTCTTGCAGAAATACATCTAGGGAGGGGAATTATTTTATGTAATTTGATTATCTTTCTATCTCTTTTATTTATTTCTCATTTACTTAAGAAATTCGTTCCATTGGCTGGCGTTGATACAGTAAATTTGTAAATGAGGAGACAATATAAAAAATCTAAATTACTTGTGCTTAATGACTGTGGCAGAACGCCTTTTCTCTAAATCAGATTGTCTTTCTTGCAGTTTAGTTTGATAGATTTGCAAGCTATGCTGCTTCCGAGAGAGAAGTTAGCTTCGCTGGTAGGAACGCAGGCTTCTTTGTCTCTGGTTGTAGCTTGCATGATCGCCCCATTAGGCAGACAACGTAGCTGGAGATCACATATCAGCCCTTGGCTATAGCTGCCAGGGTGTGGATATGTTAGATCGGGTGGCAGAAACTGACCTAGCCATGGGCAAGGAGGACTGTGGCTATGATTCTTTAATATGCTGTGTGTGTTCAGGAAACCACAGGCCAAAGTGTGAGAGCCCTTTAAGATCCTTAAATCTGTCTTAAAGTGATCATTATTTTTCAAGCTAGACCACTGACCAATTACAAAGTAAAAATGGCTACATTCTCTTTAAAATACTGTATTGACTTTATCCTTCCATCTCTTGATTTGTATTTATCAGTTTTACTCAACAAAGTCTTATATGCCACAAAGTCTTCTGTGCTGGGGGATTTGTTGCACTTCCGGCAGCACATCAAAAACTGGGGAGAGTGGTGTTTAACTTTTTAAAAAAATGTTATTCTGATTATTACAGTCATATTGGCCTTTCTTGAAAAGAGCGCCACCTTGCAAAATTTGGGGAGATTTAAAACAGTTGCACACCTAAGCAGGAATTGCTGCTAGCTCTAAAAAATTGGGGAGACCCAATGCTGGTCCTATACAGTTTTGGAGGGTTGAAATTGATTAACAGTGTAGTATTCTAAGTGACTCCAGACATTGAGCTCAATAGTTAAAAAACAGAGGAATAAAGATAGCTCATCTCTTTAGGAAAGATAACAGCTCAATTAATAATCCTTCCCCTTTTCATTAGAGATAAGGTTATCTGGGAACCTGATATACAAGTATGATGATGGTAATCATAATAACAGTAGTTTTGTAATTTTGTCAGTGCATTTAAGAAGATAGTAAATAATGAGTTTATCTTTGCTTTGACCATTCCTAAATGGTGTTTACTTCAAATTTGAAGTTATGTCTATTTATGTACCTAATGCCTCTTTTACTTTAATATCCTAGTGTAATAATGAAATATCACACTATGAATGATTTATGTAGACTATTTTAAAGATAAATTTTAGAGGTAAATGTTTATTTCAAAACTACTCATTTCAAATATTTATTTAGACTTTGAAGGTCAAATTATTTTTTAATAATCATGTGAGGAGTCTTCTGTGTGTGTTTATGAATAATCTCAGTCACAGCCAAGGAACTTTTACAATATACCAACCCCCCTTCTGCATTTTCTCCTCCAACACCCACCACAAAGAAAAAGTCATTAATGATGTAAGTCACCTAAAATAATGCTTCAAACTTAAATGTAGTCTATTATTTTGCTGGTACCTTTAATGTCTGCTCCTTGAGATGTATTCTTCATACTTTTCTTCATGGGCTATTAGGTTTTGAAATACATGAATGTGAACAGCAAAATATATTGTTAGACTCTATTTAGCAGGAGCCGAAGATGCTGCAAATGGCTGGTTTCTGTGTGTAGCTGTGGATTTTGATTTAGGCAGAAGGCCGTACTGGTTCATATTGTGACTGCATTGTATTCTGGATACTACCAAATGATTAGAACAGCTAACAAGTTATTAAAATGTTATTTTGTGTCAACAAAACTGCCTGAGTACAAGCAATCATATTTGTGAAATGAAGAGAAATGAGTTGTGGTATGTGTGTACATTTATAGAGCAAGCATATAAATATACAAGCACCATTTATATGGGGGCTAAGTAATTTTCAAACATTTCAGATCCTTTGTTTTCTTCTTCAAAAGCTACCCCCAACTGCTTTAAGCATTTGCAGCTGATCATTTTGATTTTTTAAAGTCAAGCATTCAAGTTAACCTTTAAGAAGCAAACCACCTCCAAAAGAAAGATGTAACCTTTCAATTGCCCCATCTGCTTATCATTTTTTTTTTTTTGGCTTTAGCTGACAATGAAAATAGCACTAACCTTCTTTGCTGATGGGGTTGGCATTTAGGTGTTTTTATTTGTTGATCGTGAAGTTTTCTCAGAACTTTTAAAGGGTTGGCCACAGAAGTATACCCCCAAATATCTCACCCCAAACCCAAATCTTCCGAAAGTTCCTTTTTAGAGGCCAAGGTGTAATCAGGGTCCCAGATCTTTTGTGAGTCAGTCCAGGTAGAGTTGGTACCTGGGCATACTGGTTTTTAGGAAGTGACTTGGAGAAGGTCTTGGGTCTTAGTAAATTCAGTTTAAGATGTTTTGAGGAGTTACTGGATGTGGTTAGGCACATTCAAAATAAAAGTACTGAGTTGTGCCTTTTTATCCTTTGTGGGCTAGATATGAAGATCTCAGATTTTACGAATTCCCAACTTACATTTCTCTCTTTTCTCCAACTCAAAATACTAATTATTCATGGTCTCTAGGTACAGAATTCTCACCTCCTTCTAGCATTAAATGTAAGTCTCAGAACTATGTGTTCATATTAGGAAAAAAGTGTTGTTTTCATAAAGAGAGTCACAGTTGATATCACTCTCTTTAGTTTTAGAATTCTTGAAAATAGGGTGGCAGTGGGAAGATTGATCCCTTCTATGCCATTCAAGCCACTAAAGGCTCGTTGTACCTATAGTCACTTTTCTTTTAGCTTTTAAACCACCATCTGTAATATATACTCATTTAAGCAGGCTAGATACAAAAAGTAACATTTTTATGGGGTAACCACACAACAACCTATTTTTTTTTTCAAATGATAACCACTAGTTTGGGGCAAGCAATAAGAAAAATGCTAATAACTTATGTTATATCCAAGCCTCTTTCTCAAAGTCTGTTGCAAATATAATGCTGTAATATGCACAAACTATGAAGTGTTCTCCTTTAATCTGTGCAAGGCTGGTTGGTTCCAGAGTCTCTTCCTTAGCAGGAGGAAACACATCAGGCCAAAAGTAGGGGCTATTTCTACACGGCAAGCTGGAATCTGTCATCAGTTTCTAAGGTTGATTTCCACTCCTTTGGAATGGCGGACTAAAACAATATGAAGTTTCCCATTGGTGCTAAACACTAGAGGTGAGTTTTTTTTTAAGAAATCAGATTTAGCTAATATGGAAATTATGTTTGAAAGTGATGCCAGATACTTACACTGTCAACTGTACATAATATTCTGGCTGCCTCCGGCTCCTTGTGGGGGCATCTCTGTGAGCCTACACAGGTCGGGGAAGTCACACAGTGATAGACCCAGGGCACATGCAAGAATAAGAACCCTGTAAAATCGTATCATTAACAACAGCCACAACAAAAACCACTCGCTGGAAGGCATTCGACTTTAGCAAACAAACAAAAAGTTATTCCACCTATTTGTTTTGTGTCACATTTCCTATCAGACTACAGAAAACAGGGAGTTAAACAGGGTGAGATGCTCATACTGTATATATATATATATATATATATATATATATATATTACATATATAATATATATATATATAAAATTATATATATATATTTTTTTTTCTGTCCATCCGGGAAAATTCTAGCCTCTGGTGAAGAAAACTAAAGTAGTGCTGAAAGATGCCGCCAGGAGAAAGGAGAGGGGAGGGATGGGGTGTGCAGAAAGGGAAATTTTTGCCCGGGGGGTGGGATTTCTTGGAAGTATGGAAACACAGGCCTCGGGGGTGGGTGTAGAGAGTAAAACAGCTAGACTCCCGCACCGCACCTCCACGGTAGGCCCCGCGGCCAGCGTTTGAGGGGCCTCCTGCGCCACCCCGCAGCCCGGCGGGGCGCTTTCCAAATCTTCGCCGCGGGCTCGGGCCGGGCTGGACCGGCAGTGCGCATGCGCAGCCCGCGGCCCGCGGTTCCACGTGCTGATGAATATGCATGAGGCGCCCCCGCCCTTTGCGGGCTGAGGAGGGAACAGCGCGGAGGCTCCGGCCTGTGAAAGTCTCTGGCCGGGCTCCCAAAATAGTGCGGCGGGGAAGCTGCACGTGTTTGTTTTCAAACCGCGCTGGTTTAAGTGACTTGACAACGCCAGCGGCGGCTCGTGCAACCTGCGGCAGCCGCCATCGGAACTGCGAGCCGAGTCAGCCCTGCAGGGTCTCCCCTTCCCCGAGGGGCCCGGACTATGGGTGCTCGAGCCCCAGCGGGCCACACTTGTGTGCTCCGGGAGGCCAGCTGGACTCCTCGGTTTACACCAAGCCCACTCAGGGGCCCACCTCTTCCTGTTCGCTCCCAAGCTGGCAGCCGGCACCCTGACTTGTCTTGTATCCATTGCATCTAGGACAAAACGTCCCCTGGACTCACCTGGCTCCTACACACAGCCCAGGCCCGAGGTGGCAGGGGCGCAGCACTGGGGGTTTGTCTGCAGCCTGCCCTCTTCCCTTACTCAGCTCCCGGTCTGGAGCTGGGCGCTGGATTACTGCTTTTATCTCCTAGTGACATTCTTGTGATGGTATTTTGTGGACAACCTTTTCAGAGTGAATGCGTAACCTGTGTGGAGTGGCCAACAGTTGTAAACAAAGGGGAGAGGCAGAGGAGGGCCTCTGAGTCACTCTCTCCTCCCACCCACATCTACAGAGTTATGTCTTTGGGTGTTTTAGTCAAAACCCTGGGTCCCATGGTAGCAGGAATGACTGCCAACAGGTTCCTGTCTTCCTCTGGATTTAACTTCCAACTGAATAGGTAAAACCATTTAGAGAGCTTGCAACCTCTCACTTCCCCGATTGCCCACAGGAGAGGCCTGGGACACTCACAGCCCAGTTCACACTGCAGTCTAACCCAGAGCCAGCTAGCTCCACCAGGGCCGGTCCTGTTATCTTTTCATCTGACTACCACCACTCACCAAGCCTTAGGCTTGGAACTGGAAGGATGCGGGAGAGGTTTTGGAACCGGCTCTGCCAGGATGAGGGCTTCTTCCTTAGCCAGGCCCTGAGCTCGGTACCAGTCTAGTTCGACCAGTCCCGGCGCTCCAGTAACAGGAGGGTGGCCGGAGTAAAAGCTTCGCTCTGCGCTCTGCCTGTCTCCCCGCTCCGGGCCACCGCGGCGAGCGCTAGGCCCCGCCGACGCCTGGCGGAAGTCATTCACCCGGTGTCTGGGGACTTTGAGCAAAGCGCCCGAGGGTTCGAGTTCTTCCGTGCAAGATCTCCAAGGCCAGGTCGTCTGGTCAGGGGCGCAGAATCCCAGAATCTATGCTAGAGGGGCCACCCCAGAATCAACCCTTCCACGCTTTGGGGTTCCTTTGTGCTTGAATATGGGTGCAGGGGAGGAGGAGGGAACCGTCTAGATTCTTGGGACTCGTAGCTAATGATGAAGACGTGTGTGTGTGTGTGTGTGTGTGTGTGTGTCTTTCTCGGAGCAAAAAGCTAAAACCCAGCGTGGGTTCCCGCGTCTTTCCCAAGGCCCAAAGAACCCTTTTCATTTGGCGAGGGGGTTGCTGGAAGGGAGGGGCGGGGGCGGGAGCGGGCTGGGGTCTGCAAGCCTCCCGCCCGGCGCTGCGGACTTGCCAGCCAGGCTGCTCTGCTCGGCCGCCCGCTTCGGAGCGGGCGAGGCGGTCGTCTTCCAGGGCTGGAGAGTGGGGACGCCCCTTCCCCGCCCCCCGGCGTCCCCGGGGTCGGCGCCAGAGCCCTGGAGACCCGGAGGCTCTGGATGGATCTGGGCAAGGCTGGCTGTGGGGCCTCCCTGGGTCAGGCCGAGCTTATTCTGTGCAGGCTGAGGTTGGGGGATGTGGGGGACTAAGAGCAGGGGGACCCCAAACCGTATAGGCGCCCTCCCCTACGCACACACACTTGCGCTTTAGCCTCTGTCCAAATTGCCTGGCTCCGATAGGACTGACTCTGTCTGCCGGGCCTCTCTCAGCTGCCAACCTTGCCCGAAATCTAGACCCCAGACCTGGTAAGTGGAGTTCTTCCCCTACCCCGCCCCGCCACCTTCCCAGCGGACGCGGCCGGCGACTGCGTGCGCGCGCGTGGCCCAAGGCGCGCGCCAAGAAGTTGGGTCGATTTGGAGCAGCCACGCCAATCCGGCCTTTGCGGCTGGGGGTGCGTGGACGCAGAGGACCCCGAGGTAGTCAGAGCGTAGCGGGGCTCCACAACCAGGCAAGAGCAGAAGGGGCCCAGCCCGGCTCTCCTGGATCCTCTTTGGCCCTGTAGACACAAAAGCTATCTTTTAAAAACAAGCTTTCTGCGGGCCTTTAAAGGGGGGAAGGGCGGCGAAGGGGGGGATCGCCTCTCCCCCTAAGCAGTTTCTCTGATCACTAAGGTCTCCAACAGAATTTACTCGTGGTTTCTATTGGAATGCTGCAAAATTAGCATGGCTCTTTTAAGTGAAGATTTCTTAGGCGTCACAGCTTCTCGAATATACGTGCCTCTCGTGGACATTTTGACAATGACCTCGTCCCCTAACACTACTCCCATCCGACTGGGAAAAAAAAAATCAACTTAATTTTTTTTTAATAGTTGCCGTAAGACAGGACTTTTACATGTCACTAATGTGAAGAAAGAAGGAAAGAAAGAAAATCAACCAGGGTATTTCTGGTTGGAGCTCCTGGGCGCTCTATTATTGAAATGTGAAAGATGGATTTTTGGGGGGGAGGAGGGGGAGGCAGGGCGCTGGAAGAGGGCTTTTCAACCACTCTGCCCTGTTGCACGGGCCTGACCTTTGGCTGACACGGCCACGGAGCGGGCCGTTCGTTAACGAGGATTTGGTACATTAGACATTCGAGCTGGGCGTGTAAACCCACGCTCTGAATCCAGATTTCGCTCAAATTAGTGTTCTAGGAAATGGTCTTTCTAAATCCTGAGGCTTAACCAAGTGTCAGGCGGGGCTGATCGCTGCCTGAAAAGGGCAACGGAGGGCACCGAATAAAAGGTGCATTCCTAGCTCCTTTAAATAAACAAACAAATAAACAACAAGAAGCAAGAAACAAAACAAAAACCTTCTTTGAAGAATTCCTGAAACCCTTCAGGCCTTTGACGACCATGCTTATAAATTAGGCTGATCATCTCCTTCTAATGAATTCCCCCTCTGAGAAATCCTAACACAGACAACACTGCGAGGGCAGTCACAGTCATAGCAATACTTTTTTGATTATATATATATATATATATATATATATATATATATGTGTGTGTGTGTGTGTATATATATATATATATATATATATATATATATTCTGTTTTACTCTCAGTTTTGAAATACTAGAGTGTGACTATATCTGCCAGGCAGCGGGACACAAACAGAGGAGGTAGTCACAGGGTTTAACCCCTTTTAAAAGTTGACGCATCTCAATTTAATTTAGTTCAACTTGTCCCCAGACTTCAGAGCCCGCCTAGGGAAGGCAGGCGGCCCACAAAGTCCCAGGCCTCCTGCTCGCCTAGGCAGAACCTCAAGATGACCCTGTGGTTTGGAGACCTGCTGCCCGGGCAGGACTGGGAGGCCACTTTCTTGAGGAGTGCGGTGACTCCCTGAGTATATACTGACTGATCTGGAAAGGTGTCCTTTTATTAAGTTGTCATTAAAATGCTAACTTTTAAAAAACCTCCCCAGAAAATACTTCTCTTCTCTTCCTTCCAAATAACAGAGCCGGCTAACTGTTCTCCATTGCACAGGAAGGGAAATTCGCTCCTGCCTGAGTTGAGTTCAGCCACTCCGGGGTTAGAAGCAGGAGGAGGCAGGGGAATCGAGTTCTTTTTTTCCTGCGACATCAGCCTCCAAAGCCGTCTTCCTTTAGCTGTTCTTTCGGGGAGCGGATCCCAGCGGCGGCCCCAGTTTTCCTGCACCTGAGAGTCCCCTTCGGCCGCCGGGTTTTGCTGAGGGGCGCAGGAGTTGTTCTTGGGACTTGAATCCATTCGTGGAGAAAACTACAATAAGCAGTTTTCTGCGTCAGGGAGTCTCTACCTCCACTTTTTTTCTGTTCTCCAGGTGTAAATGAAAAGATGGAAATTAAATGAGAAAGGCAACTACTTTCATTAAACAAACAAACACCCCAAGAACTTTAAAAGTAAGGAGTCTGGAGGGAGAAATCATTCTCCAAAAACTTACTATGGGGGGAAAAATCCAGACAGGACAGGGCCCAGGGGAGCTACAGGGTTTGTTCCAGATCGAGTTCTGTAGACTCAACCCCAAAAGAGGCTCCACACTCCCTAAATCCGGGTCCACCCATGTTAGGGCATAGGCTACTCACACTATTCTGTATGATGGAAGCCCGTGGCCCCCTATGGAAAATCCACCCTGTCCATCATCAGGAGGGGGGTAAAATCTGGTGTAAAGGTGAGGATAGTGGAAACCGGAGGAAAGGCTGGGGGGAGGACTGGGGAGGAAGGAGAGAAGAGAGATTGTGGTTAGTTAACTGCGATGAGAGTTCATTCCCCCCCAGTGGCTGGTCCCCGCGACCTTTTCGGCCAGATTGCGGCCTCTAGAGTGCAGTGCATGGGCCACAAACTCCCCAGCAGTACTTCCAAGTTTTGTCGAATTGAGGCAGAAACAGGGGGTCTATTTCCTTTTACGTGTGTATCCTTTGGAGTCAGCGCAAAACAGCATTACATGGATTCTTAGAAGAGTGGAAGGAGGGAAGCGCTCTCAGTTCACAGACCTAGCCTGGATTTCTCTCTGGCTCCTTTCTCTAGACCCTCCCCAGGTCTAAGCCGGCAGTCTACACCCGGGTTTGGGCCTACAGACCTGGTCGCAGTCCCTGGAGCCCGCCAGTCCTCCCGAGCTGTGCAAACGTGGCCATTCTAACTAGGAGAGGAGTTTTCTGCCAGCGCCCAGGGAAGCCCCTGTCGCCCCCTCTGGGGTCTCATCCAGCTCTGCCCGGGGCTCCCTCCCTGAACCCCCCGCCCCGCAGATCTGGTCCCGGCCACCCTGGGGACAGCTGGGGACCTGACGCAGCAACGCGGACGCTGACGTCAGGGGCTGCTGGCCGTCCGAACCCGAGCCGGTCCGCAGGCGCCTGGAGCGGACATCATTAATTATCAGGCCCCGAAGGTTGCAAAGGACGCGCAAGCTATTCGGGTGGTAGCTGATGTCTATGCATATTTTTTCCCCTTTGGTGGTGGTGGGGAACGCAAAGGGAGAGCATTGGAAGAAGCAGAGATTCAGTTTCTCAAAGCTTCCTTACTAACTTGGCACCCTCCTCCCTCCATCCCCCCCAGGTCAGAACCGGTGTCCACGTTTTTTTTTTTTTTTTTTGTAGGTACCAGTGACCCGTTTGCATCCTAGTTCTGGGGGATTCTTGAAAGATGTGCCAATGTTCTTTCCTGAGGGAACCGCATCGCTGTAACTTCCCCGCAGATCCAGATCCGAGCCCGGGGGAGTTTAATCACGTCTATCAAATGAGGGGGGCTTTGCTCCCTCAAGCTAGCGACTTCTTGTTACCTTTTCCCGTTTGGTCTGATCTTTTGCCTCAGATCTGAGATTATAGTCGTTGTTCCCTAAAAAAAAAAGACCCCCCCCCACACCGATAGGGCCAAGATCAACGAACAGTGCAATCTGACATCAGAAAAGGTACTCTTTATTTGTGACATCAAAAGTAGCTTTCCTTTTTTTTGGGGGGGTGCGGTTTAAAAGGAAATATAATAACCAGCTTAAACTAGAATTTTAAACAGTTAGGCAGCAACTCCTTCAAAAATCACACCAGTTCTGGGTCCTAGTCTTAATACATTATCAAAATTCTTCCTGTGCGTATCATTCCCGAGTAAACACAGGGCAGAGCAGGGTCAGGGAGAGGCGAATTCTCTCTGGGGCTCTTCCCTGCAAAGGAAAAAAAAAAAAAAAAAAAAAAAAAAAAAAAAAAAAAAAAAAAAAAAAAAAAAGGAAAGAAAGAAAAAAAAAATCATGGCATTCAAAACGGAAATCCACAGGTGATAGTGAAGTGATTTTTTGGGGGGAGGGAAGTTAAACTTAAAAACTAACCCAAATTGGGTGTTTTTAAGAGGAAACAATTTGCAAACTTAAACTTGAATCTTATCTCATTTGTCAAAACTAATTTCTTTGAAATTAGCTAATTGAATTAAAAACTCTTCTGGAAGATCTCACATATAAAAACACAACTTACAAGTACCACTGCATATTGTCAGTAAATAGCAATTCTTGAAAATATAAAATATCTTCATAATTATGAATGTAACATGTACTTGTGAGTGCCCACAGAGTCAGAATGAAAAAACCTCTCTAGTTCTAGAAATAGCCAGAAAAGCACTGTACGAGGTAAATAATTAGTTTAATGTTTAACAGAGATAAAAATAACGGGCTGAATTTTAATTTTCTTTTGGAACTTTTCGAGCACTGTAGATTGATTTTGATTCCGTACTATGATGGGAACGATCTTATGCTAAAATTAGGAATTTATTTTTAACTAATAATTATACAATAAATACTTAACACTTATATTGATGCCTCAGACATGTGCAATAACGTTTTAAATAAAATATGAGTAAAATAAAAGCTCATTCTCTTAGACAATGTATGACATTTATTTGTAGTATTTATATCCTTATGAGTGAGAATTTTAGAAAGTTTAAGTGGTCACACTAAAAAAAGTACAAAATTTCACAAACATACACCAAGAGAAATTTCCTGTAATTGTATTAAGAGTATTAAAAAAGAGAGACTGCTGCACACAAAAAGAAAAGTGAAAAGAAACGTTGTTTAGGGTAAATAAAAACAATAAAAGGTTCAAGGTCTGAAGTTTTTTTTCTTTAATGTTTGTTACCTATTTTTGTGGCTTGTAATAATTAGACTTTAATTAAAATTTCAAAAATGTGTGTTTCCTGGATTCAAAAAAAAATTTGGAGAGGAGGACAATAGTTAATCAGCATTCGATAACTTCAGTGCTGTGTTTCTATTTTATGTACTACTTCTTTTATGTCCTATAAGTCTTTCCAGAGAGCTCTGCTATTTTTAGTACAGCAGGCTGAAATTTATGGGTCTAAGATATATTCCAGACTATGTGTGTAACACTCTGGCTGGGAAAAGCCCCAGGATCTTCACTACTTTTAAAAAGTCATCTGATATATTATGATTCCTGAATCAATAAATATTTACAGATTTAAGGAAATAATTAAATGAACATGCCAAATTTCAAGGTCAGTGTGTGTGTGTGTGTGTGTGTGTGTGTGTGTGTACACGTGTGTGTGCACGCATGTCTTCAAATAAGCGATTTGTACAATTTAGATAACATTCTGTGGGGGCCATCTGATCCTTCCTTCACTTTCTGACCTGCAAAAGTCAGTTGATACCCTTGGCTCCTAGCTTTCTGCTTGTGAACTTCAGTGGCTTGGACAAGATGTCCTCTCAATTTTATAGAGTTTTTAAAGCAGTGATTTGGCTTGCAGGTTCTTACTGATTTTTTAAAAAAAGACTTTTAAAAATAGAGTTTTATTGGTGAAAAATGAAATCAAGGTATATAAATAATTTGGATATACATGCAATTGACTAGCAATTCCTACTATAACACCTCATAGTTAAGATCTTTTCTGACAGTTTTGTTTCAGATGTACTCTATTAAACATGGAAGAATTTTTTAAAAGCCCTATCTTTCTTGGCTTGAAAATAAAATCCATTTCTAATGTTTTGTTTAGATGAATTATAAAACATATTTTTCTAACCAGGATTGGGGTGAATGCAATGTTAAATTCAATTGCTGAAGGACATACACTCGGCAGTGTGAACTTTTAAGTTCTGGCCATGTGTAAACAGATGTAAAATATATTTGCTATATTCGTTAAAGTCTATACAAATCCCACTTGGTAAAATAGCAAAAATAAGAAGAAAACTTAACAGCTGCCCTGCACATTCTCATTGCTGAATAACTGTGAAGAGCTAAGCATGTCTCCTATAGTACTCAGTCCACAGGATCAACAGCTGTTGCCTGTTACTTACCTGTCAGCTGACCATACATACCTGAATGGATCAATTAATTGGTTAACTAACAAACACAACAAGCTTTAAAAACAAATAGGGCCATTGTTACAGTGACTATGGCTTTTCAAAGATAAATTCCAAATGCTTGTTTCCCTTTAGGATTGTAGGGAGAGAAACAAATACAGTTAAACAAAATATATAAGGCAAAATATGCTATTTGCCATATCAAAAAAATAAGTAAAATTTGATTGGGGAATTTTTAACTTTTTGATCCCATTGGCAGATACTGATGCCACTTGCTTTTTTAGAAAAGAAGAAAACATATCACAACCTTCTCTCCCTCTCCACTGTCCACTTCTTTTCTTTCCCCCTTCCTTTGCATCTCTCTTTCTCCTCCTTCTCTTTCCCTCACCCTTGCTCTGGAACCTAAGGCAATACAAAATTGTCAAAAGACCTTCTTCGGGATGGCAGCAGCTTACTGCCTGAATCTTCGCCAGGTCTTTGTCTGTTGGGGACAGTTTTGTGGGAGTGCCCATCTGCAGTCAGCTAGTCTGGGCTCCCATGGATGGGCTTAGGCTCTGTGAATGCTGGGCTCTGAGTCTCGTCTGAGCCTTTTTGCTCCTAGGATGCTCATTTTTATGGTTGGTGTGGGTCAGACCAAGCAGAGACCAAGTTCTGACTACTCCAGGCAAAAATTTGAAACAGGACACTCACTGGTCAACAAGACATTTACACTTGATGGAATTGTGCAGAATTGTCCTCTTTTTCTACTACTTGTTTAATCTAAATACAGATACTCTTGTCACTAGAAATCAGCCTTTTATTTTTGCTTTTACTATGCTTCATTTATTCATTTTTATGCAGTTCTTTAATATTTACTCTAAAAGTGTCAACCTACTGGCTAATTTTTCATGAATTTTCTATCTGCTTTGAAATATTAAGCTGTGTTTTTTTCTTTCTCTGAGGCTGTCTTGATTCTCTGGCAATATTTTCCAGGGAAATTTTATGTCTTCCTTACCACATCTAATAGTCACCCCATGAAACCCAGGAATAATTCATGTTCTCTGAAACTGGTTGCATTTAAGTTCTATAAATGCTCTAAGTGGGACTAACCTGTAACTAATACAAGAAGTAGAAATAACCAGTCAGTTTGCATATTATTCAGATTCCTGTTTTCTTTTTTTCCCCCTCTCCTCTGTTTTTGTACTTTGGATCTATTGAAGAGTGTGCAACCCAGACCAGTCTGATTAGCACTTGGTAGCTCTTTGGCTGAGAGGTTTCCGACAGGAGAGTTTGCAAAGTGTACTTGAACACTTTGCTTTGTGTGTGTTTGGGGCGATTCTGATCCTAATTATAAAAGTAATTTATTCTGAACTAAAAATTTTAAACCTATACAAAAGTAGAGAGAATAATGTAAGAAACCTCCATTTCCCAACTTCAACATTTATCAACGCATGATCCATCTAGTTTTGTTTATACTTCATCATCCACTATTTTTCCCCAGGATTATTTTGAAATACATCCTAGACATCTTCTTTTTAATATATAAATGTTTATCGCTTAACCAATATACAGTTAATGCTTGCTACAAAAAATGACTTTTTTTTTTAAGCAGCTAGTGACCTTTTTGGAAACATTGTTCCCTCTGAGCTTTTGGGTCGTTATTCTCACTCCTTTTTAACAGAGAAGCTGCTTCCAATACCAGAGCTTTTATTAGCCACTGGAATCAAGAAGCTCTGTAGTTCTCGAGAGGAAAAGAATAATTCACTTGATTATCATCATAATCAATGAAAATGGAAGCTTCAAGTGGAAAATCTCATAATTCCCAGGGTCCAGTAGTTATAAAGGAATCAGAATAATTCTCTCCAAAGTTTCTGAGTTTGAGATGTGATGACTAAGAATTTCTTTTTTGAAGAAAAAAAATCAAATGAACTGTAACTAGTATGGAAAGAACTACTGTACTTGAAATAACTGTTACTAAAAACCACTGGATTTCAGCTTCAAAGCACCTAGTACAACCTCTCAATTATCAATAAGATAATAAACATGAGTTCATATGATTTAAATGAAATGTTTTCTTATCTCATTAAATTATATGAAGCCATATGTTGTGGTTATTTTTTTTAAGAACAAGAGGACTTATCTTTTGGAGATCTATGCTGAAACGGTGTGATGTCTGGAATTTGCATCAGATAGCCTTGGGTGAATGGGAGTGAGCTAATGTGAGGGGAACAGAGAATTTCATTACCTTCGTGATGGGGACCTGGAGGTATGTGGCAATATTCTCTCTACTTTTATATATACTTGAATCATTAAATAAATACTTTAAAATGAAGTAAAAAGACAGGAAAACTTTAACAAAATATCAATCTATCTAACAATCGGCAGAAAAGCCAAAAGGCCATGTGAAAATATTTGGACTTTGAAATTAGAAAGGTAGTTGTCTATTCCCCTCATCCTGGACAACCTATGGGTTCCGCTGCACAAACCAATAGGCCTCACTCAACCTTGGTCTTCCCCTGTGTAAATATTCCCGCTCAGCCAGGCATGTTGGTACACACCTGTAATCCCAGCACTTGGGAGGCTGAGACAGGAGGATCGCTGGTTCAAGGCCAGCCTCAGGAACTTAGCTATCTCCTCAGCAACTTAGTGAGACCCTGCTTCAAAATAAAAAATAAAAGGGCTTAGCCGGGTGTGGTGGCGCACACTTGTAATCCCAGTACTTGGGAGGCCAAGATGGGAGGATCGCGCGGCCAGCCTCAGCTACTTAGTGAGGCCATCCGCAACTTAGTGAGACCCCGTTTCAAAATAAAGAATAAAAATAGGGCTTGGAGGTAGAATGCCCCTGGGTTCCATCCCCAGTACCGCAAAAAAATAAATAAATAAAATAAAATAAAAGGGCTGAGGGTGTAGCTTGGAGGTAGAATGCCCCTGGGTTCAACCTCTGATATCAAATAAAGCAAAACAAAACAAAAAACTCCTTTTCATTTAAAAAAAAAGAGACAACGTTTTTCCTGACACCTCTAGATATTAGATATCAATTCCTAAAACCTTGCAAGAAAAAGTATTGTTTAATAATTTAAACCTGCAGTTACTTGAATATATGTCATCTAATTCTTCTGACACCTATGGAAAGCTCTAGTCATTAAATTCCGCTTGTTTTGTGCATCGATTATGATGCAAGCTGTCTTCATGTGTGGCAAAAATAATGATAGCTATAGATTATTAAATGAGATTATTGCTATAGTATCATGCTGGGCTGTAGACTTTCCTGCTGGAAACGTCTTCCATATTCATCTGCCTCTCAAACTTCATTTCTGGACCCTTCCTCCTAGATTTTGAAAATACAATGTTCTCAGCTATAATTCATTGTGGAATTTTGGATTAGTTCTGACTCAGGTTGTTGTAGTGGACTTTTATTTTTACTTTCTGTCGCCTTGCCCCATCTTCTAACCAGATCTGAAATATGAGGGATGAGACCAAATAGACCTTTGAAAGGGGCAAAATTGTCTTCTTCTCCCGCTCTGTCTGGACCCCACACTGGAATTCTTAGTTTTCTTCTTGTGCTTGCTTTCACCAGATTTTCCTACTTGGGCCCCACATCTCTTCTGGAGGCGGAACCAGCCCTAGATTTTCCTATGAGACAGGGCACGAGAGGCATCCAAGTTCCTTCACACCTGGTCTAGAGCCTAGCCCATACCGCTCCAGAAACAGTGGTTCTTCCAGCACTCAGAAGCGATGCTTTACCTTCTCACTGTGTTACATCTGTTGTGTGAGACCTTTGCAACCAAACTACCTCTGCTCACGCCAAACTTGGAAGCACAGGACTCTCCGGTCCTCCCAGCCCCACCTTTGCGGCCACATTAGCTCCCTCTAGGACTGTGTTTCTCAGGGGACTTGTATCAGAATCACCCAGAGGGTGTGTGTTAAAAATGCATACTCTTGGGCTTTACTTCAAGTCTATGAATCAGATGTCTGAGTTAGGGATGGTGGCCAGAGATCTGCATTTTAACAAAGTTTGAAAATCATAGACTGTAGTCCCGTACCGTGCCCTTAGATTTGAGTTTTCTTAGGACAAATACATTGCATTTATAAGGTGCTTTTTAACTTTTTAAAAGGCACTTTAGTGCACATTATTATTATTAATGCCATGTACATATTCCTGTTCTAATACTGGATCAAGACTGGGCTGAGCCCTTGGATTTGAGTTTTCTTTTCCTTTCCTTTCTTTTCTTTTTTTCTCTTCTCTTCTCTTCTCTTCTCTTCTCTTCTTCTTTTCTTTTCTTTCTTCTTTCTTTTTTCTTTTACTGAGGGTTGAACCCAGGGGCATTTTAACTCCAAGATGTACTCCCTTTTTATTTTTAGTTTTTAAAAACCTTTTTATTTATTTTATTTTTTATTTTTATTTTTTGTGGTACTGGGGATTGAACCCAGGGGCGTTCTACTTCCGAGCTTCACCCCCAGCCCTATTTTTGTTCTTTATTTTGAAACAGGATCTCACTAAGTTGTGCAGGGCCTCACTAAGTAGCTGAGGCTGGCCGCGAACCTGGATCCTCCTGTCTCAGCCTCCTAAGTACTGGGATTACAAGCGTGCGCCACCACGCCCGGCTTTATTCTTCATTTTGAAACAGGGTCTCACTAAGTTGTGGAGGGCCTCACTAAGTAGCTGAGGCTGGCCGCGAACCTGCGATCCTCCTGTCTCAGCCTCCCAAGTACTGGGATTACAAGCGTTTGCCACCACGCACGGCCCTTTTTATTTTTTTTTAAATTTGAAACAGGGTCTCTTGAAGTTGCTGAGGCTGGCCTCGAACCTGTGGCCCTCCTGTCTCAGCCTCCCAAATACTGAGATTATAGGCGTGCACCACCCTGCCTGGAAGGACCAAAGTTTTCTTTTTCTTTCTCCTGCTTTCATTGCTGTGCTTTAAAAATTCCTGTCTGCAGTTTTATGAGTCTGTAATTGTTAGAGATTCAGAAAAACAAAAACAAAAACAAAAAGAACACTGGCCTGGTTTTTAGCGAACAAGGCTGGCTGTCTTGAGTATACTACTGTGTTACTTCCATCCCCTTGACTGTGCAGCTCAGTCTTGATCCAGCATTAGAATAGGAACATGTACACGGCATTAATAATAATAATGTGCATTAAAGTGCCTTTTAAAAAGTTAAAAAGCACCTTATAAATGCAATGTATTATTTAACAAACAGTCGGTTAATGAACTCATAGTCTGTTTGGGGGCACTGTACAACTTGCCCCCTGAATGTAGTACAAAGGAAATGAAGAACATATTTTCTGCCCAAGGGAAGCCCATAATGAGGAAAACATGAACATGTAATGTTACAGGAAAACAATTGCAAAGCCACATACTTAATTCATACCCCAAATATGCTCTTTAGTTATGTAATTCTGAGCGACCCGAGACATTCAGAGTAACTGCATATTCATATATTAGCCATTGTATCTGTTGATGTATCTATGATCTAATGTGTTCATAGCTATCAAATACCTCTTCACATCTACATTTACCCATCTTTTTTTTTGTGTGTGTGGTACTCAGGATTGAACCCAGTGGTGCTCTATCACTGAGCTACACCCCCAGCCCTTTTTATTTTTTATTTTGAAACAGATTCTCATTTAGCTGTTGAGGCTGGCCTTGAACCTGCCATCCTCCTGTCTCAGCCTCCCCGAGTACTGGGATTATAGGAGTGTACACCTGCTTTATTTATCTATCTTTAACACAAATGTGTTGCAATTAGAATGTAAGTACTGTGAGAGAGAAGACTCTAGCTTGTTTTGTTCACTGATATATTTCTAATGCCCAGTAATCCTTGCTACATAATAGATGTTCCATAAATACTTGTTGACTTACTGACCGGGTTGTTGATTGAATACATTTAATCAGAAAACATTTCCAGAAGGTGGTAAGTGTAAGAGAGGTGTCCCAGGTGCCATAGATGGTTGGGAATGGTTACATGGGGAAGACCACAGCAGTCTTAGGTAGAACTGATCTTAGCAGTGAAGGATTCCATATTTGACAGTTCTAGTCAGTCTTCTCTGGGCCAACACAATGACCAGCAACTTGCAGTGGTGGTAATTGTGATTTTCTGTCTCAGAAAAATATTTCCTTTCTTTTTATATGTGAGATTTTGATGAAGGGTGACTTAATTTTATTTGGGGATGTAGGTATCACAGAGATTTTTAAAAATTCTTCCTTTAGAAATTGTGTCTGTTTGAGCTGGGCATGGTGATGCATGCTTGTAATCCCAGTACTTGGGAGGCTGAGACAGGAGGATCGCAGCTTCATGGCCAGCCTCAGCAACTTAGTGAGGCCCTGTTTCAAAATAAAATAATAAAAATAGGGCTGGGGTATAGCCCCTGGGTTCCATCCCCAGTACCACCAATAATTAAATAAATATTATATAAATATATAAATATATTCATATATAAATATAAATATATGAATATTTATATATAGAAAGAAACTGTGTCTTTTTGTCTATGAAAATACATTGGATAGTGGCACACATTTGCCAAGTCTGAACAATTGTAGCAAAGTCTCTTTTGCAATCTAATTTTCCCATGTATATAAGGAAAGACAGAAAGATCTTCTCTTAGAAGCTAACAAGCTAGGGTACTCAAATGTGAATTGACTCTCAACCATAAGCCACAGATCAGCCACAGATGGTCAAGATTGGCTCTTGACCATCTTGCACAGATAGAACCCTAATACATCTAGAAATACAATTTGACAGTATTTTGATCTCTACTGTGTGTGAAGTTTTCACTACAGGCACATGTACCAATTTAATTAATTATATCCCAATACTGAAGAACAGTGATACTACCTGGGGGCATATATTTTAAAGTTACCACCACGCCCAGCATACCTTTTTATTAAAAGCGTAGGTTCAGGCTGGGCATAGTGTTGCATGCTTGTAATTTCAGTACTTGGGAGGCTAAGACAGGAAGATTGCAGGCTCGAAGCCAGCCTCTGCAACTTAGTGAGACCCTGTTTCCAAATAAAAAAAAAAAAATAAAATAGGCCCCGGGCGTAGTGGAGCACACTTGTAATCCCAGTATTTGGGAGGCTGAGACAAGAGAATTTTAGGTTCACAGTCAGCCTCAGCTACTTAGTGAGGCCCTCTGCAACTTAGTGAGATCCTGTTTCACAATAAAGAATACAAAATAGGGTTGGGGGTATAGCTTGGAGGTAGAATGCCCCCAGTTCAATCCCCAGTACTGCAAAAATAAATAAATAAATAAATAGGAATGGGGTGTAGCTCACAGGTAGAACACCCCTGGGTTCCATCTACAGTCCCCAAAACAAAACAAACAAAAAGCATAGGTCAGTATGGAGCATATTTTCTGGTATTTAGCAATTTTTTCAAATGTTGGGGTATTGCCTTAGTGTATGCTATGGAGAAAATGCTGGGTATTTTACCCAAGATTTTAATATTACAAAAAAAATAGAATTCTATTCAAAGTAGTTCAAGTCTTAGGGCCTTTATTGCAATGAAAGAACACAATGAAACAGAACACATGAGTTGTACTACATTTGAATGGTACAAAGAGGTAGAAGGGCCTGTGCCTCTGTCTCTACATATCTGCTCCATCCAGTCTCCTATTCTTCCTTTCACATAAGCTTTCTTTCCTTCTTCATGGCCGCATTATCTCTTTATCAGTTCATTTTATTTGTGGCCTGGAATTGGTTTCAAATTCACAGAGCCTGTAGTTCCTAGTCCTCACAGTTTCCTGACTGACTTAGTCTCTCAGTGACCCAATTCTAAGTATAATTCCTGGGGTTGGGGATGTAGCTCAGTGGTAGAGTGCCTGCTGAGCATGAATAAGGCCCTGGGTTCAATCTCCAACACCACACACACACACACACACACACACTTATACAAAATGTATGATTAAAATTATTTATTTATTTATTTATTTATTTATTGTGGTACTGAGGGTTGAACCCAGAAGCATTCTACTTCTGAGCTACACCCCCAGCTCTATTTTTTTTTTAAATTTTGAAACAGGGTCTCACTAAGTGGCTAAGGCTGACCGTGAACCTGTGATCCTCCTGTCTCAGCCTCCCAAGTACTGGGATTACAAGCGCACGCCACCACGCCAATCTAAAATATTAAAAAAATAAATATAACTCTTGTGAGAGATATCTGATTTTCCCAACTTGAATTAGGTATATGTCCTGGCCCATCGTATGCACTCGTGACATACTATTATTAACAAATAGTAACTCCCCCATTCCATAAAATTGATGACTATTGCATTTAAAAACTTAGAAACTGTACTTAGAACCAATTCGAGAACTTTCTTTACCCACTGCCCATCATGCCACCTTCCCCTTTCCCGTACTTACTACTCTCTCTCTCTCTCTCTAAAGCTAAGTTTGATTTGGAGATACATGCATACTTACACATACCCCACAGAAAGCATGCAGTATTCTATGAATTCATTTCTCCATTTAACAAATATTAATCGAATGCACAGAGGATTCAGCATTGAATAAAATGAATGAAAGTCCTTACCCTCATGGAGCTTATCTTCTAGGGAAAGCAGACATAAAACTAACCAACTTAATAGGTTTTCTGGTACTTGGGAAAATCATACATTCTATGCAGAAAAATAAATTGTGAAGATAAATAGAGTCTTGGGCACTCAAGCATGTAGAGGTATGAAGGTATGGATGAATGAGAAAAGGAATCAGTTAGTGGGGGGATGAGATCCAGAAGATGGTGACCAGGAAGCTGACTGAGGAAAGTGTTTCTGGAAGGAGGGCTTGGTCAGCTACGCTGAGAACTGATGGTAAGCCAAGTCAGAGGAGGACAGAGAGCCGATCGTTTGATTCCGCGGTCCCCCAAGGTTATTAGTGAACTCACACCAACAGTGAAGGAGATCGGAAGTTAGCGATGAAGATCTCTTTGGAGGTGATTTGAAGGAGACAATAGGAAGAGAGGATTCTGAGGCTGGGAATATATGGGATGGATAAAATGGTAACCTTATGTATTATGCAATATCATCACTTAGCAGTGTGTTCTGGGAGTCATACTGTTCTATGTGTGTGTGGGTGGGAGGGTTGGTACTGGGGACTGAACACAGGGATGTTCTACCACCAGGTTACACCCCCAGCCTCTTTTATTTTTTACTTTGAAACAGGATCTCACTAAGTTGCTGAAGCTGGTCTTGAACCCGTGATTCTCCTGTCTCGGCTTCCCAAGTACTGAGATGGTGACATCCACATACTGTTCTTTATACCTCCAGCTTCTATTAGTCATGGTATAGTTTTTCATGATGTGAGTGGTTACATAATGTTTATGATGATTCTAAATAGATCTTTCTATTTTAGTACCAAGAATTTTAATCATTCCTACCATAAAATACATATACAGATAAAATGTTCCATGCAAATGCAGAGATGAGGGAGAGACAGAAGCACCTCGAATGGCCATACGGGGACAAATATGGGCATAAGCCAGGCTGCAATGGGGATTTCATCATGCAAACCAGTAGGAAATAAAGTCCCCCAGACTGGTGTCTCTGATTCATCTCTTCGTTGGATTAGGACCAACACGAAGCAGGCAAGCATACTTCTCTCCCTTGCATGAAGTACCAGTTCAAGTTACAGATACTTTTGCCAGGACTATACATATACATATATATTATTTTTTTTTTTGCCGTACTGGGGATTGAACCCAGCTCAGGGGCATTCTACCTCTGAGCTACACCCCCAGCCCTATTTTTTATTCTTTATTTTGAGACAGGGTCTCACTAAGTTGTGGAGGGCCTCACTAAGTAGCTGAGGCTGGCCGCAAACCTGTGATCCTCCTGTCTCAGCCTCCCAAGTACTGGGATTACAAGTGTGCGCCACCACGCCTGGCTATACATATTTTTCAAAACACATAAGTCATTATTATGAAACCACCCGTCTGTGTCCATATTCTTGGTGCTAAGAGTGAAGTTTTTGTTGTTGTTGGTCTTTGGGTACCATGTCCAGCCTTAGCATCCTTGCCTTCCAGCACTGTTCTCTCTGCGCTCAAAACAACTCATCCTATTTTCGAATGCTTTTTAGCTGGAAACCTCTTTTATTTCCAAACTTTCTCTTACAAAGAAAGGAGCTGTCTCTCCCTAACCTCCCACATTGCACAGCTGCTTATGAGGCTTGTAATTAATGAAGATTTGTTAACAATCGCACACCCATCAATTTTCTAGGTTTATTGATAGAAGCAGGGTGGGCAGCCGGCATTGGGCTGGGCCCAGTGCACTCTGCCAATGGGCTGCAGATTGGCTATTCTCCTTTTTAACTAAGAGAACTTCTCGGAGCTCTATTTACGTAAGTTCAGGCTAATTTACCTTGGCAATTTTGAAATGATCTGAACATAGAAGAATTAAAGAGGAATTATCTGGATAGACTTGGCTTCTTCTGTCGGGCCTACTGAAAGCATAGTAGTGCTATATCCCCTACAAATCTGCAAAAATTTCCAGATTAATTATCTGGGCTTGTTGATTTCTATTTCCAAATTCTCCCAAAATGACAGACTCTGTAGTCACCCTTGCGTTCAAGGTTTCATAGTCTCTCCAGAGAGACTGATCCAGAAGGAAGGCTGACAATTCAGATGCCGGGAGGAGCCAAAGAAGGAAATCAAGTAGAGCTGGGCGTGGTGGCGCAGGCCTGTAATCCCAGTACTTGGGAGGCTGAGACAGGAGGATCGCAGGTTCAAGGACAGCCTCAGCAAGTAATGAGATTCTCTTCAACCTAGCGAGACCCTGTTTCCAACTAAAAAATAAAACAGGGCTGGGATGTAGGCCAGAGGTAGAATGCCTCTGGGTTCCATCCCTAGTACCCCCCCAAAAAGAAGGAAATCAAAAAGAGCAACAGTGTTAGAAATCACTGGGGTGGGGTGAGGACTGGGGTGCTCTGGAGAGAAGACGCTGGGATCCAGTCAGTCATTTTGTGTGAGGATGTCCACCTTGTTGGTAACACTGCTCAAAAATTTCTAGAGAAGCTAGAAATCTGGATTTTAATTTATCTCTCAGCTAAGGCAAGCCTGTAATCCCAGTACTTGGGAGGCTGGGACAGAAGGATTGCAGGTTCAAGGCCAGCCTCAGCAATATAGTGAGTCTCTCAGCAACCTAGCAAGACCCTGTTTCAAAACAAAAACAATAAAAAGGGCTGGGTGTGTAGCTTGGAGGTAGAATGTCCCTGGATTCAATCCCTGGTACCACAAGAAAAAAAATCATATATATATATCAGCTTAATAATGTTGTCAACTTATTCAACATTCACTTATTTATTTTTTGTGGTACTGGGGATTGAACCCAGGGGCATTCTACCTCTAAGCTATACCCCCAGCCCTATTTTTTATTCTTTAATTTGAAACAGGGTCTCACTAAGTTGCAGAGGCCTCACTAAGTAGTTGAGGCTGGCCGCGAACCTGCGATCCTCCAGTCTCACCCTCCCAAGTACTGGGATTACAAGCGTGTGCCACCACGCCCGGCTTAATTTACTCAACATTCAAAAAAAAAAAAAATCCCTCTGCAGCTGACCACATTGTAGGCCAGGACACCCATCTGCAGGCAGAGCCCTCCCCAGGCCCGCTACTTGAAACTTGTGCTGCAGAAGCGTCAGTCCTAAGGAGAATTCAGGCCTGGTTCATCACAGATACTAAAAAACAAACAAACAAACAAAAAACCAAACTGGTTGCTAACAAGATATCATGTTCTCAATTACAAGTTGTTCTCTCATTTCCTGTTTTGAAACAAATCTTCAATCAAATTATATTGATGTTTGGAAGTCTACAGATGCATGCTGACTCATCCTTTATCCTGGACTAGTAAGACAGCCCCGGCGTGGGCCCGTAGCAGTTAGAGCTGCTAATGCTGTTCGCTTTCAGCTCCAATATGTCCCGATTTGGACAATAAATTTTATGAACACCTAGAATGTCCCTTCCCCATTTTTAACTTTTTAAAAATCTTTGTTCTTTTTTTTTTTGTGTGTGTGGAACTGGGGATTGAACCCAGGGGCATTCTACCTCCGAGCTACACCCCCAGCCCTATTTTTTATTCTTTATTTTGAAACAGGGTCTCACTAAATTGTGGAGGGCCTCACTAAGTAGCTGAGGCTGGCAGAGAACCCAGATCCTCCTGTCTCAGCTTCCCAAGTACTGGGATTACAAGCGTGCGCCACCACACCTGGCTAAAACTTTTATTCTTAAAAATAAAAGCTATTATGGAGCATTTAAAATGTACTATAAAAAATCTGGGCAAACTGTATAACAAACCCCCCTGGGAACATCACTCAGTTTCAACAACTATCAACTAATCCAACCAATGGCCACTCGCTTTTTTTTTTTTTTTTTGAGGTACTGGGGATGGAGCCCAGGGCTTTGTACGTGCTGGGCAAGTGCTCTACCACTGAGCTCCATCCCCAGTTCCTTTTATTTTGAGACAGGGTCTTGCTAAGTTGCTCAAGCTGGCCTTGGGCTTGCGCTCCTCCTGTCTCAGCCTCTGGAGTGGCTGGGAGGACAGGTGTGCACCACTACATATTTTTCTTCAATACCCTACCCGCTCCCTACTTTTATACTATTTCGAGAAAAATCCCAAATTCCACATATGTTCATCCATTATGTCTTACATCCTTTAAGTCAGTATTATCCAAGTGCTAGTCTATCACGAAACGTTTCCACTTCAACCCCCTGTGCTCACAGACCCTTACTTTCCCCCACATCCCCATTGCTTTAGTGTCTTTCTTTGCCTTTGTCCACGCAGGTCTGTGCCTTTCCCCTGACTCCTGCTCCACAGCTTCATTAGCATCCCTGGAGAATGTCTTAGGATTCATTAAATATTTGTTGCTATTTAGGGGGATATCAAATACTGTGTCTACATAGGACAAAGACAATCTTGAGCTCTTTTTTTTTCCTGATCCATCTTTGTGTGTGTGTGTGTGTGTGTGTGTGTACATGTGTGG
The DNA here is from genome assembly GCA_004027185.1 of Glis glis. Taxonomy (NCBI): domain Eukaryota; kingdom Metazoa; phylum Chordata; class Mammalia; order Rodentia; family Gliridae; genus Glis; species Glis glis. Next base: position 67,892 of record PVJS01004655.1, read on the forward strand.
TACTGGGGATTGAACCCAGGGGCATTCTACCTCTGAGCTACCCCCCAGCCCTATTTTTTTTTTTTTTTTTTGTGGTACCGGGGATTGAACACGGGCGTTCTAGCTCCGCATTTCACCCCTGGCCCTATTTTTTTATACTTATTTTTTTTTTTGGCGGTACCGGGGATTGAACCCAGGGGCGTTCTACCTCCGCGCTACACCCCCGGCCCTATTTT
>PVJS01004656.1:0-56586 GCA_004027185.1 Glis glis
TAGCTGAGGCTGGCCGCGAACCCGGATCCTCCGGTCTCAGCCTCCCAAGTACTGGGATTACAAGCGTGCACCACCACGCCCAGCCAAGAATGGTTTTATTTATTTATTTTTTTGCAGTACAGGGTATTGAACCCAGGGGCGTCTACCTCCGCGCTACACCCCTGGCCCTATTTTTTATACTTTATTTTGAAACCGGGACTCACGAAGTTGCGGAGGGCCTCACTAGGTAGAGAGAGAGAGAGAGAGAGAGAGAGAGAGAGAAACAGGGAGAGAGAGAGAGAGAGAGCTGAGGCTGGCCGCGAACCCGGATCCTCTGGTCTCCGCCTCCCAAAGTACTGGGATTACAAGCGTGCGCCACCACGCCCGGCTCAATAGTGGTTTTTATTTAGATAAGTTTTAGACCTTCACTCCTATAGGTTGATTTTTAATTTTATTATTTACTCATCTCATTATTTTTCTTCCAAACCCAATATTAATGCTTCTATCTTTTTTCCTACAGACTTCTAATAATTTTTGCTTACTTCTTCCAGACTACATACACTCCTGAATTTAATTAGAGGGTTTTATTTCTTTTAACTAGCCCTTATTGTTATTTTCTTTCAGTGCAAGAGTTTTCCATTTGGAATAATGTACCGTGCAATTAGTATTGAAAGCCACATATAAATGAAAAGCATTGCTACATGGGTTTAGTTCATTTTGTACTGCACCCAGCCTATTTATCACCCAATGATTTACTATTGGACACACAGAAATCTATGGTGAAATCAACTTTGGAAGTTAACCATAGTGTAGGACTCTAAGAAATCAGACACTTTTTGCATTGGTACACCTGTTTAAGCATTTTGAACTGACTTTCATTTCTAGTACTGTCTCTCAAAGTAATGAGCCTTGTAATGTCACATTTTATAACATTGTTGTAATTATGTGCTTCTTTATTTTGGGTATACAACCTTATCCATTATAGACTTAAGTATCTGATGACTAGATCCCTATTTACATGATTCATTTATTTCCTTATTTTTGAGATTTTGATTCAAATAATTTCTTAGCCTTCAGATTTTAGTCATATTTATTAGCTGGAAAAAATCATGATAAAGTTGAATATAATTATGAAAATTTTATAATCATAAACAGAAAAGAAAACATTACTTTATAGACTTTAAAAAACCTTTCTCTGAAATTATACCTAAATATTTTAATAACTTAATTATAAAATATTTCATCATTAATAAGAAAAATAATGACTATTCTAAGTTTTATAATACAAAATTGAGAGTCATGCAAGCCTAAATGTTAATGATGAGTATTTCCAACTACTTATTTGGTCCTTGAAAATTAGTCATGAACATAATAATTTTGATCAGAAAAAATGAATTAGTTTTAGGTACCAAACTGTAAGCAAGTAAGTAAGAAAAACACAAGCTGGCAGATTCTAATTATGTGATTTATACTATTATTTTTTCCAACAAGAACTAGCCTATCAAAGATAAGATCCTTATTTTTTTCACTTTCACTCTCATCTGCAAAGACACAGGTCTTTAGTTAGGGACAGATGAGTTTAATCGCTTCCTTTTTTTTTTTTTTTTTACTTTTCTAAATTAACTAGTACTTTGGTGCTGTTCAGTCCACACAGTTCCATGCAAGGTACTATGTGATAATGATAAAGAACTAAAGTACTAAATAAAACATAAACTCCCTTTCTGTTCTCCTCTTCCATTCCCCCTCTGGCCTCCTGGCCCCCTCCTGCTCCTCACTGTGGCCTCTCCTCTGGCTCTTTCAATTCTCAGCTCTGTCCATCTGTAGTGCCCTTCTACCCCATGCCCACCTGGCTAGCCGGCTCTCTGTAACTTCACATATCTACTTCAGTCGTCCTCTTAGTGATGTCTTCCCCAACCAACCTCTCAAAGATAGCAATCCCCTTTTCTTCAAAACAATGTTTTTCTAAGCCCTTATCCCTCTCTAGCTTGCAGTACATTTACTTAACCATCTTGCTTGATGTCTGTCTTCCCTCTGGAACACAACCTCCTCTAAGAGCCATCTTGGTCTGTCTTCCCACTGCTCCACCCTGGTGAGATCAGGGGATAAAAGGGAAGAAGGCTGGTGTGGCCCAGGAGACACAGGGAGCAAGGGAAAGGGATCACCTGAGAAGGACTTGGGCAAGGGGCGTCTCAAACTCTTTAAAATGGATAGGAAAAGTGTGTAACTGATACTGTGGGTTTTCTTAGTGTTTCTAAAAATCACTCTAAACTGGGCACCGTGGTGCAGACCTATAATGCCAGTACTTGGGAGGCTGAGACAGGAGGATCACAGGTTTGAAGACAGCACATGGTAACAGCAAGACGACCCCATTTCAAAATAAAAAAGTGCTGGAAGTATAGTTCAGAGGTAAAACAAAACTAGGTTCAATCCCCAGTACCACACGCACACAAGAAATACATTGAATTAAAATATTTAAAGAAAAGCTCTATCTTCAAGGAGATATAGGATTATACATAGCATAAATATGGGGAATATTTCCTTTCATTTTCTCAAAAACATTGTACTCTTCATATCATGAAAATAAAATCTGTAACTAATATCTTATTTCCTCATGAGGGCCACATGGAAGTTAGACAAGGTTCCTATGTTAAGCCCCAAGGTACCAGAAATACCTGACTATTATCTCAAAATGCCAAAGAGAATGAATACCAAATTTGTGTGTGTCACTAGGCCTTAAAAATTGAGAGACACCTAAAATTTTTCTATCCCATGAAAAAGTATTTTTATACTTCAAAAAGGTAGGGTATGGAACCAGGACTTCTGTATCCAGTCTCAAAGGATTGAAGGTTTAGTTTTTATTCCCCTTTTCTCCTTTTGGGAGGGAAAGGAGATGGCTATCTCTGTCCTGCACATAAGTAGAAGATAGAAGATCCATTGTTCATTTCTTTCCTTATGATGTGACCTGTACCCACTCTGAAATAGTCCATTAGCCTTCATCCCATTTCTGGAGGCCTAAGTGAGGGAGACCATAACCTTATTTTCACTCTAGTTGTATCAATAAAACTCTGTTCCTTGACCCAGTGTCTTGTGTCTCTGCAATATTCATACAGAAAAAGTTCATAACTCTGCAAGCGGGTAACATCTCAGAGCCTTCATGGTTCTGAGCGAAACAAAGTATAAAAATATTAAATGTTGATGAACAACAATGAAATTCTTGTGATCAAATAATGCCATGCATTTCACACAGCTCCCCCATAGATTCAGAGAACAGAGAAAATCGAGGACCATCTAGTTTATTATGAGTGCTCCTGCTGCCAACTGCAGACCTCTCCCAGGAGGCATGATGGGGACCATTGTAACCGTAAAAGAAAAAGAGGCGATTTACACCTCAGCACAATTCTAAGTTTAAAATTATGATTGGTCTCATGACAGAATCAATGTTTCCCTTTTTAAAGGAAGGGGATAACAGCCCATTAGGTAATTACTTTGATTTTAAATGTCTGTAATTCCTATTCTCATGATAGCTCATAATAGCTCAGAGAAAGAACGAGGAAATGCAGATGAAGTCTGTCATTATGTATTCATACAGTCAAAAAATGAAAAAGCAAAAACAGCCTGAATTCACAAAACCTAATTCATATGAGTTAATTTTTTTTATCTTCTTTAAACAGCCCTTTGGGAGAGACTAGAAGCAGAGAAGAGCTTAGGGACTTCTCAATTTAAAAGCTATTATTTCAACGGTCCATGGGGAGGGCTGCTCCAGCAATACACTCCCGTATTTGTCAATTTGTTTTCAAACACTTGAAAATGAGGAAAGAGAAATAAAATATCGTGCAGCCCAGCTGTCTGTGGGACACATGTTTATGTCACTCATCACGCTCATGATCTATTGCAGCAATAAATCAAAAGAGCCCGCACTAGTTGTGTAATTTATTACAGCAGTATATCAGCAGGGTAAGCCCTCCAGGAGTGTGAGTTAGTCATGAACCTCACATCGCTCTTTTATTTACTTCCTTATTTAGGTTTGATATAAGAAGACAGAGTGGGAGGACCTGAAGTCAGAATCCGAAGCTTGGCGTAATTGTCAAAATGACTTTAGATATTTAAGCCAAGGTGACATTATTAGAAGTTCTAACCTTTGATTTACTATTTCTATCCAATTAAAATAAAAATTTTAAAAGTCTGAAATATTATTATTTCTTAAGTATAAGTAATGATGATCTGTTCATTTAAGTTTTCCTTTTGTTTCCATCTTCATATTTCTCTATATTAATAATATACTTTATACTAATATGAAGAAGATACATATATATGTATCTATAAATCTTATTTGGTGGTTTTCCTACTTTAGTATATCAACAAATTGACAATTCTAAAGAGTACATAGGTCTTTCTTGAGAAAACAATTTATTGAAATTTTAATTCCTAAACTTCAAGAATTTTTATCATCATTTCAACATGTGAACTATTTTCTTATGAGCCATTAGTCTATGACAGTCATTGATAATTAAGTCTTTATTCCTTTCACCCAGTAAACATTTATTGAAGTAGCTTTATTAACTCTGTCTTGTCAAAAAGTTGGGCCTGGCTGGGCATGGTGGTGAACACCTGTAATCCCAGTACTTGGGAGGCTGAGACAAGAGGATCACAGGTTCAAAGCCAGCCTGAGTAACTTAGCGAGTTTCTCAGCAATGTAATGAGACCCTTTTTCAAAATTAAAAGGGATGAGGATATAGTTTGGAGGTAGAATTCCCCTGAGTTCAACCCCCACTACAACAACAAAAACAACAACAACAAAAAACCCTGGGCCTATTTGACAACAGGAATTTTGTAGCCAAAGCCTCATCGCCATAGCCATCCTCCAATCCCCCCAACCATACCACTATTTTCTCTTGGTGGCTGGATTATGAAAATTTAATATGTTTAAAATATCTCATTGCCACATAATGTTTGAGGAACACCTCACTATTTACATTATATATTACATGTATGCATAGCTATTACATATATTCATGTACATAGATATCTATAATTTAATAAAGCATTTTGTAGTTAATACTACCCTTGCTATTAAACATATGGGAACTTCTTGAGAATACATGATCTCTGGCCCCAAACTAGACCTACTGAGTAAGAATTTGCATTTTACAAGACCCCCGTTTTTCATGTGCACATTAAAGTTATAGAAGCACTGGTTTCTTAAGTAAAACATTGTCACAATCTTAGGTCTATAGAGGGTATTTTCAGATCTAAGAACAAGAGAGATACATTTAAAGCACACTTAAAAATGCCTTTCCTAATGACAACTGTTTGGGAAAAAGATAACATGTATGTAAGAATATTCATTTTTCATAAGATCATAGACTTGTAAGATGAAAGAACTCAGGCCTCTATGTCCTATGAATGTCATTTGATTTCTGACTCTACCACTCATCATCTAGTAATCTCAAGTTCACTAAGAACCTCTACTTCACTAGCAAAATTGAAATGCTACTACTACTAATACTAATAGCTACTATGGTGATGATTATGTGAAAGACAGACTAAAATAGTTAGGGACCCACTAAATCGTTTCTAGTATTTAAAAGACTTTAATGAAACAGATCAAATTTACAAGAGTACTGTCATTCAAAATTTGTAAATGGAAGAACAGAATGAATGCAGTGTGATGCTGTCCCTGGTGCTGAACAAGTAGTCTTTGTCAAGGTAGCATATCCTCATCTTTAGTCATTTGAGTACTGTTGTAGTAGGTATATCTAACATAATACCTTGGATTCTCTCAACCACATCTGGATCTAGAGATCAGGGCCACTTTTTTGCAAGATCTGATGTGCTAACCAATTTCATGTGGCCACAGTGCTTTCTATGCATGCCTAGATGAGCCTAGAGCTTCTTACCTCTTGCCAGGATGGCTTGCCCTCTGAAGCAAAAGACCCTAGCTGGACCTGCTTGGCTCCCACCATTTACAACCTAGAAGTGTGCAGAAAATTAATGGACTATGGCTCAAATCTTTGATTAAGAGAAAAAAGTCAACAGAAATATGTATTTCCATTCCTGGACACTAATCTACCATGGACCAACATACAGTACAATAGCTTATATGGCTTCGGTGAAGATGGTCTTAGGAGGTGAAATAATGGATTGCAGACACCAAGCCATGCTCAGCTCTGAAGCACACCTCTCGCATGCACTCCCTCCTTCACAGACCCTTCTGTTTTCTATTCACAACTGCTTTCTGAGATTACATTGCAAATAGTTAAGAAGAACAGAATCTCCTAAGCTCCTGCCTCAGGCTTTTTTTTTTTTTTTTACAAATTTAGACTGAGATAAATGTTTTCACAGTTTTTCCCCTATCCAAATACAATTTCTACTATCATTTATTTTGAATTGTTCTTTAAATTGACTCATTACCATAAGTGGAAATCTACTATCAGTTACAAGAAATAGAATAGAACTCTAAAAATATGTACCACGAGGCAAAAAAAGCTATCAAGTTATAATTAAACACTCATTTTCACCAAATGTTCCTCAGAGTTCTCTTTTCCCCCTTCCCTTTCTCTCCTCTTCTCTTTTTGTCCATCACTTTTCATTTAGTGTCACAGGTGTTAAATATGTACTAGTGATACATTGAAAACTTTCTTCTTCAGTCAATTAAAGAATTGAAAGAGCTTTAAGAATAGACTGATTTTCATATAGAATTATTAAATTTATTTTGTTTGGTACTGGGGATTGAACCCAGTGAGCAACACCCCCAGCCATTTCTATTTTATTTTATTTTTAGATTTTGAAAGAAGAGAGCTTTGCTAAGTTACTGCATGCTGGCCTCAAACCAAGGATCCTCCTGTCTCAGCCTCTCAAGTACTGGGATGGTAGATGTGTATCACTACACCCAAATGAATCATTAACTTTAAATTGATGCTATTTCTGTGTACCCCTTAATATCTTTGGGAAAATGTGCTAGGTACAGTGGAATGACAAGTTTATGACAATTCTTATGCACAGTCTCCAAGAAATTTTGAATCAATTAAGCAAATACAATGTTGACAAACATACTTTTACTCTATTACACCTGGTCATCTCAACTTGTAACTTTAAAAACTCATACTTTCATCTAGTATATGTTAGATTACACCCTAAGTAAATTCTCCTTTATGTTAACAGTAGCCTATTATGATGAATCTCAATTTTGATCGTTCATAAACGTCACTAGGAGAATTTTAGAACACTGTACTCATGTCTCACCAAGGAATCTTGATTTAACTATTCTCAGAGGGGCTCAGCAACTACTGTTACCTAACTCTCCATGGGATGCTAATGAACTATTCCATGTTAAAAAAAAAACAACAAAAAACAAAGGCAAACAAACAAACCTCTTCTACATCTTCTGATTTATCAATGGCAAATTAAGATAATCATGCTTTGTTTTATTTTTGGCCAATGTAGTATTATAACTATGGCCTGAATATCTCCCAAAATTTTGTTTTTGAAAATTAACCACCAAGATGATGATGTTAAGAAATGAGGCCTTTAGGAGGCTTGTTTTTAACATTTTCCCTTTAACATACGTAAAATTACTTGGTTTACTCCTTTCTAAAATATACCTTTACTTAACATTATTTACAGTTTCCTCCATTTCCTTTATTATTTCTTGATCTTTCAGAATTATTAAATAACTCAACTCAGACATCTTACTGGTTTCATTTAATTTTAAATGTTAGCTTCTTCTTTTAGTATTCCACAATTCCATTGAAAATTATAAATGTATTTTATATCATATGTTGATGCTCAGCAACGTTTTTTATGTTTTATTAGTATGTAGTAGTAGAAATAATTTGGCATTTTAAATTTCATTAGATTTTTATACTTTTAAAACTCCTATATAAATAAAATATTTTGTTATGATAGCTATATATTTTTTTGAGGTGCTGGGGATTGAACCCAAGGGTATTCTACTTCTAAGCTACACTCCCAGTCCTATTTATTTATTTATTGAAACAGAGTCTTGCTATGTTGCTGAGAGTCTCACTAAGTTGCTGATGCTGGTCTTGAACCTGCAGTCCTCCTATCTCAGGCTCCCAAGTACTGGCATTACAATATTACACCACCACACCCAGCTTATGATAGTATTTTAAATCTAAGGGCTATAGAAAGTATTTATTTTTCCTGCTTAAAAACTTTGTTCCTTTCAACCAAATCAAAATACTGTAAAACTTAACAGATATTTACAATATTAATGTACTGATTGCTAGGCAGTTCAGGAATAAATTTACACTTGCATTATTTACTTACAGTCACACTGTACCTGAGATTTTATTATAAATTAGTTAAAATCATTTGTTTAAATAGTTAAAATAATAACTAATTGTGGGAAGCTGGGCTTGGTCGAGCCAGCCAAGATGGCGCTGTGACTGGCTGCCAAGTCTTGTGACCTGCACTTGTTTACCAGACCTAGCACATGCGCAGTTGGGAAGCGCACGCGTTTGGTGCATGCTCAATGCGTGCTTGCTGCCAGAGAACCTATGAGAAAAAGCCTGGCCTGCGTGTATGTGGTGTGAGAGAGGTGTGATTGGAGGATTGCTTCAGGCGTGATTGGGGAGGGGTTGCTCGTACATAATATAAGCGGGATGGCGGATGTGAATAAAGAGGAAAAATAAAGAGGAAGCTGAGAAGAAGAAGCACCTCAGAACTGTGACTTGCGTGGTTCTTCTCGGGGTCCTGCTGGACGGGGCTTCGGGTTGCGACAACTAATTATTGCTTTGCTGGAGTTCTAAATGTTCTCCAAGTCAAACACAAAAAAGATACTGCTTCAAGCTTAAATAATTCCATATTGGTTATCGAGTATAAAACTAAGAAATACATTAAATTCGACTTTCAAAACATACAAAATGAATTTGAAATTCAGAGTAGAAAAATTTATTAAGTAATTTCAGAACTTCTTAAATTCAAATACGAAACCTTTAATCTCCTACTTTTCCCCCTACCTACTTATTTATTTCAGAAAAGATGATATTTTAAACTTATTTGTGTGCTATCTCTCTGTTCAGTTTGTGAGTAAAATTAATACGAAATAAATGTGTGTGTCTACATATATGTGTATATATGTAGATATATACACGTGTACATAAATGATATACGTGTGTATATATCTACATATGTATTTATATATATATATATATGCATGAAGAATGGTTTTCTTTATCTGCCTTTTTTTATCCTTGTATATGAATTTCTACAATATAGCAGGTAGGACACGTGGATGCTGGTCTTTTTAAAATTCTGTCTGATGCCTAACAAATTGAAAGCTTCCAAGCAATATTAAATCAATCCATCAGTATCAGTATCTCATGCTCAATGGACACCAGTTATTTTCTGGGTGAATACACTAGTTGCCCTGGATACTGACCATTATTCTTGTCTAGGAACACATCTCTTTTGAGAGAGTCCAGATTCAGTAATACTTTAATTTGCGAGACTAACCAACCTGAACCATCACTGAAATGTATGTGGATTTAAATCAAAGGGCTTGTATTGGAAATAAACACCATTAGTCCTATTTCAATATCATTCTTATCTTTCCAAATAGGGATATCAGCCATACCGACTTCAGGAAATTACCCTGGATGGCTGAGGCCTTTGAAATAGCTAAGCTTTGATTTTAGTCTTATTTGGAAAAGCTGTCTATTTATTCTTTTCACTCAGGGAAATATCTTATGTTTTTCATCTTAGTTTATTCATTCATTTACTCTTTGCTTCAGCAAATATCTGCTGAATATAGCAATGTATCAAACTTTGGGATACTTAATTTGGGTGATTCTAAAATAATAAAAAAATCATTTTTTTCAGGTGTTATGATCCTACAAGAGGCAATAGGAAAATTTATCATTTGTTTTAACTAAAATTCATGTTCATGAAAATTTGTATGTGTCATTAAATATAGTTACAATATTTTAAATTTGTTTTATTTTATGGTTTGCATAATTCAGAAGGGGATTTAGGATAATTAGCATTTTTAACTCTCTTCAGACACCAGGCTGCACATGATAGTTACTTTAACTCTTCAAAATATATTTATGAGCCAAAAACTATTTAGTTATATTTTACAGAAAAAGAAACTAAAGCACAGAAAGATTAAATGTCCCAAGCTCACTAAATAATAGGTCAATAAGATCCAAGTTTTAAATCCATGTGTATTTGCATATTCTAAGCTAATTAATTTCTGCCATATCATACTGCTCCCTGAAAAGCAGTAGGCTCTATTTCACTGCTAAGACTATCTCCATAATTATAATAACCAGGATGTTGAATCGTCACATAAACAATAACAGAATCATAAAAATTCTTGAAGACTTGAAGAAAATCTGAAGCCTAGCTGAAAATTTTGAATCTGAGTTTCAGATTGATTAATTTACTTGCTCATAATCCCAAAGAACTCTAGAAACACAGACAGGATTTGAAATGGTGTCATCTAATGTCAATTTTATATTTCTTTTCATCCCTTTCTTATTCTCATTCAAGCAACTATATTTAATAAAGTCACATATTCATATGAACTTAATTGGACCCTGTGATCACATACATACATTTATAGACTACATATATATTTCAAATTTGGTACTGGGGATTGAACTCCTATCTTCATATTTCTTTGAAGGAAGGCCTGTGTTTCAGTGTCTTAAAGCTCTAATAAATCATGCCACATTGTGTGTGCTTTAGTAAGTCTTATCCCAATTTAAATCCATTGGCTATATATAGATATGCTGTTTTAGGGATTTATCAAACAAAATCAGTGTATTTAAAATTAAAGTCTTTCGAAAATAATACATGTAAGGAATTTCCTTTTTTCTATTATGAATTTTTAGAAATTCATGAGCGTGCCAACTTCTGCTTGTGGAAAAATGGAGTAGACATATTCTTCCTGATACCTCTCCTTAAGTACTGCTAACCCCCACCCCTGGAAATTATATACAAAACAAACATAAGACTGAAATACAGAGAGGAGCAGGCAACCCAGTCAAATAGCTTGGGACCAAAAATGACACCGTTTTATTCTGCCTCATCTATCTCAGGCTTGTAACTGATTAAGATGGCATCACAGAAATACCAACATGCACAAACAAAATAATCTTGCTCAATACAGCCAAAACACCAGAAAGAGACAAACCAGCAAAACAGAATACTTTAAGACAATAAGTAATCTACTCCAGCCGACCAGTCGACCACCACGCATGCATACACAAAATTACTGATTCCTACACAACTACAAGAGCAAAAATCAAGTAGGGAGGAACTTAAACTTACACCCCCTTGTGGTAACACAGTGCCGTCTCCTTCCCACCTGGATTGATGTAAGATGTAGCACAGTGGAGGGCCAGGACTTTCACCATCATCCATCATGGTGACAGTGTAGAGACCAGGTGGGGATCCTAACTTCCATCCTACATTCACAAGTTCAGAGGGCTCTCAGTCCTATCTCAGATTTCAGCAGAGGCTGAGTAGGGGACCTGGACTGTGACCTCCACTTTGAAGTGACATCACTCCCTGCCAGAGTGATGTCAGAGAAGGAGAACTGAAACAGGTTTAAATAAGATCTGTCTGTGGTTTCACCCAAGTGCCTAAGTTCAATTTACCAGCATTCATCAGACCAAGAACCAAGATTTCAAAGAATGAAAAAACTGCAATAAGTAAATGCCAAAACTAAGACAGAGGTGTCAAAATTATCTGACAAAAGCAGGACAAATGGTGACACACTCCTGTAGTCTCAGCACTCAGGAGGCTGAGGCAGGAGGATGACCTGAACTAGGAGTTCCAGATCAGTCTGGGCAACATAGCCAGTCCCCATCTCAAAACAATGTGTGTGTGTTTTTTTTTAATATGACAAAGACTTTAAAGCAGCCTGGATTAAAATGCTTCAATGAGCAATTACAAGCACATTGTAACCAAGTTTAAAACTTGAAAGCCTGAAGAGAGAAATTAAAATTGTCAGCAAAGAAATGGAAGATGTAAACAGAACCAAATGGAATTTTTAGAACTGAAAAGTATAATAACTAGAATAAAAAGCTCAGTGGTTGGGCTCAACAGCTGACTACAGGGAATAAGAAAAGCAACAGTAAATTGGAAGATAAAAGCCACAGAAAAATGCCCAATTTGAACAACAGAGAGAAAATAGACTGAAAAACTTGAACAGACCTTCAATGACTCATGGGACTATTATAAAATGTCTAACACTCTTGTCAAAGGCATTCATGAGGGGAAAACAGGGGTGTGTCACTGAAAATGTATTGAAAATAATGGTGGAAAACTTCCCAAATCTGGCAAGAGACATACAGATTCAAGAAACTAATAACCCACCCCCCATATGCATGCCAAGGTACATCATAATTAAATCTATGAAATTCTGTCATTTGGACCAACATGGATGAATCTGAAGGACATTGTGTTAAGTGAAATTAGCTGTTGGGGTAAAAGACACATATTTTAGAATCTCACTTATGTGCGAAATCTAGGAGAGCTAAATTTATAAAAGTAGAGTATAGAATAGTGGTTACCAAAGGCTAGGGGTTTGGCATAGGGGTAGGCAATGAGGACATGTTGGTTAGAGGGTACAAAATTCTAGTTGGGAGGAATAAGCTTTTGACATCTACTGCATTATGAAAATCACAAATACATGTGGTGATGAATGCTAGTATGACTTAATTTTCCATAATGTATATATATGTATTTCAAAATACTACCTTGTACCCTCGAGATATAAACAGTTATTATTTGTCAATTAAAAATAAAAGTGAAAGACTTCTGAAAACTAGAGGTGAGAAGCAAATATTTTTAGACCTTTATTGGTGCATTGTAATTGTATATTATAATGAGATTCCAAGTGAAACATAAATACATACACACATCACTTGGTACATTTCCCTCCATATCCCATCCTACTTCCCCTTCCTCCCTCCCTGTACATGTTAGTAAGATTGGCAGTGATATTTCCATGTATGAATATAACATTATTTGAACTATTCCCTTACTCCAGCCTTGTTATCCCCTACTCACCTCCCTCCCCCAATCTCCTCCCACTATTTTACTGGCTTCTCTCCTCATTAGACTGAAGTCCTTTTGCTTCCTATTTTCATTCTAGCTTCCACATATGAGAGAAAACATACAACCCTTGACTTTGAGACAGGCTGATATCACTTAGCATAATATTCTCTAGTTCCATCCATTTTCCTGTAATTGACATAATTTTGCTCTTCTTCATGGCTGAGTAAAATTCCATTGTGTGTTTATACCAGTTTTGTGATCCATTCATCTGATAATGGACACCTAAGCTGGTTCCATAATTTGGCTATTGTGAATTGTGCTATTATAAACATGTATATGCATGTATCTCTATAAAATCCTGACTTCAATTCTTTGGAAAGATGCCCAGGATTGGTATCACTGGGTCATAAGGTATTCTATTCCTAGTCTTTTGAGGAAGCTTCATATTGATTTCCATAGTGGTTGTACTAATTTACAGTCCTACCAACAGTCTATAAGAGTTTCTATTTTCCCATATCCTTGCCAGCATGTATTATTATTAGTAGTATTCTTGATGATTGCTATAGTAGCTAGAGAAAAATAATTTTCCCCTATATGGGGAAAACAATAGGAAGAACAGTGGCTTTCTCACCAGATATCATGGAAGGCAGAAAAAACTAGCCCAATGTTTTTAATGCAAAAAGAAGAGAAATGTCAACCTAGAAAGCTACACTAAGAGCCAGGCATGGTGGCACACACTTGTAATCCCAGTACTTGGGAGGCTGAGACAGGAGGATCACAGGTTCACAGCCAGCCTCAGCTACTTAGTGAGGCCCTCTGCAACTTAGTGAGACCCTGTTTCAAAATAAAGAATAAAAAATAGGGCTGGGGGTGTAGCTAAGAGGTAGAATGCCCCTGGGTTCAATCCCTGGCACCGCAAAAAAAAAAAAAAAGAAAGCTATACCAAGAGAAAGTATCCTTCCATAACAACAGTGAAATCAAGGCGCTCTCACATGAAGCAAAATTAGATGAATTTGCCACCAACCAACTGACTTTTCCTAAGAAGATTGGCTAAAGGAAGTCTTCTAAAGCAATGGGGAAGGAAGTGACTGAAAAAGGAACCTTGGACCATCAAGAAGGAATAAAGAAGAAATCTGGTTTTAAAAACAAACAAAGAAACAAATGGGCTTTCCACTTGGGCACTGTGGCACATACCTGTAATCTCAGTACTTGAGAGGCTGAGACAGGAGGATCGCAGGTTCGAGGCCAGCCCCAGCAACAGAGTGAGACCCTGTTTTAAAATAAAATATCAAAAGTGCTGGGTATGTAGCTTGGAGGTAGAATGCTCCTTGGTTCAATCCCAGTACCAAACAACAACAACAACAACAGCAAAACAGGCTTTCCTTTTCATCCTGAGTTTTCAAAATTAAGTTTGGTGATTGAAATCAGAAAAAAATTCTAACACTGGTATGGTTTCTGAATATTTTCAGAGGAAATATTTTAATGAAATTAAAAGTAGGGGAAGCTAAAAGAACATAAAGGGATATGAAGGTTTTAAACTTCACTCAAACTGGTGAAATGACATCACCAGTAGTCTGCAAAGTTATGTATTTATGACCTAACACCTAAAGTGTTAGGTCACGCTAACACTAATTCCTTATACCACACAAAGAAATAAACCTAAAAATGCTATAGATATGCTAAACATGCTTTGTAGATATAGACAGATTATTCTAAACCACATATAGAAAGACAAAAGAATTAGGTTAGCTAAAAAACTTTTCTCAGGGAAGGATAGAGTGGGAAGAATAAATCTACCTGATTTCAAGACACATTATATAGCTAGTAATCAAGACTGTGTGGTATTGGCAGAGGGGCGAACCATAAATAAGTGGAACAGAACAAAAACCCAGGTCTACACGCACATAAATATGCCCAAATGGCTCTTGATGAAGGTGAACAAGCAATTAAATAGAGAAAATATGAACATCTACAGGTAATAAAAGAGCAGACCCCAACCTAAGTTCTTGATCATATACAAAAATACTCAAATGAATCATGAACCTAAATGCAAAATGAAAACTGTAAAATTTTTAGAAAAATGGGATAAAATCTCTGAGATTTAGAGAGTAAGAGTTCTTAATCTTAACAACAAAAGCACAATCCATAATAGGAAAATGGATATATTGGACTTATTAAAATTAAAAATTTTGCTCTGTAAAAAATGTGAAGAGGATGAAAAGACAAACCTCATGAGAGAAAATATGTGAAACCATATATTCAACAAGATTCTACTATCTAGAATATTTAAAGAATTCATAAACTATAGTAAGGAATAAAAAAATGGGTACAGACATTATGAAAAACATTTGGCAGTTTCTCTAAAGCACTAAACATGCAACTAATATATGACCCAGTAATTGAACACCTATACATTTATCACGGAGGAATGAAGAATTATGTTCAAACACTTATACACAAATGTTTATTACAGCTTTATTCCATAGAGCTCCATATTAGAAACTAACCTGTAAATGGTTTCAAATATTGTAGTACATCCATACCCATGCTTGTGAATTGCCATGAACTATTCTATCCCTCACATCTTCATGTTGTGGCTATAATTCCTAATTTGATTATATTTGGAGATATGGCTGTAAGGAGATTAAAGTTTGAATGAAATCATGAGGGCAGAGTCTTATTTGATGGGATACTAATAAGCAAGAAAGATAAAAGACTTAATGCACACAACAATCTGGATGATCTTCAGAGAATTATGTTCAGTGGAAAAAGTCAGTCCCAATGGGTTAATAAACTATATAATTCCATTACATCTTGGAATTATAAAATTATGGATGTGAAGAACAAACTAGTGGTTGTCAGTGATTAAGAAAGGGTGGGGCAGGAAGGAAGCACATACAGCTATGAAAAGGCATTAGGAATCACTGTGATGGTGGTAATATTCTGTCTTTACTGTACTGATGTCAACATTCTGGTTTTAAAATTGTACCATTGGGTAAAATGGGAAATGGTACTGTGGCCTTTCTGTCTTAGTCCTTAAAACTTCATTTGAATTTACAGTTATTGCAAAATAAGAAAAAGGTTTAATTAAAAACAGCCATAAGAATGAATGTATGTTTCTTCCTTCACTCATTAATAGTTATTATCTGTTCTAAAAATACAGGAAAGCAAAATGAAATCAATTATAATTTCACAACTCAAAACATCTGTTGGTAATTTGGGGCATTTGTTTTCCTTCTGAAAAATGCATCTGTATGTACAAAGTTTGTTTCTCATAGAATTTGGTGTAAATTTGCTATGGACTAAATTGTTTCCTCCTAAAATTCATATTGAAGGCCTAATCTGCAGTTGATTATATTTAGAGATAGGGATTTTAGGTTGATATTGAAGGTTAAAGAGATCAAAAGATTCCCACGCCGGGTGTGGCAGCGCAGGCTTGTAATACCAGTACTTGGGAGGCTAAGACCACAGGTTCTTGGCCATCCTCAGCTACTTAGTGAGGCTCTCCACAACTTAGTGAGACCCTGTTTCAAAATAAAGAATAAAAAATAGGGCTGTGGGTGTAGTTCAGAGGTAGAATATCCCTGGGTTGAATCCCCAGTACCACACACACACACACACACACACACACACAAACACACACACACAAGAAAAAAAAAACAAAAGATAGATTCCTAATCTGATTTGATTGCTAGCTTTAAAAAGAGGAAAAGAAGCCAGATTTGGTGGTGCACACATCTAACTCCAGTACTTGGGAAATTGAGACAGGAGGATTGCAGATTTGAGGCCAGCCTCAGCAACTTAGTGAAACACTGATTCAAAATAAAAAATAGGACTGGAGTGTAACTCAAAGACAATCAATCGTTTAAATCCCCAGTGCCAAATGTGTGTGTGTGTGTGTGTGTGTGTGTGTGTGTGTGTGTGTATAAAATTTTTTAACTAAAAAGAAGAGGAAAAGAGATTCATTTTATTCTCTTTTTTGTCTCTCTGTCTGTCTTGTGTGTCTCCATTCATTTGTTTGACTCTCTCTCACTCTCTTTTCTTCTCTCTACATGCATACCCATGCTAATCCTC
This sequence comes from Glis glis, assembly GCA_004027185.1. Lineage (NCBI taxonomy): Eukaryota > Metazoa > Chordata > Mammalia > Rodentia > Gliridae > Glis > Glis glis. The sequence goes on from PVJS01004656.1 coordinate 17,086, forward strand.
CCCATGAGAGTAAATCTATTTTTACATAATCATTTTTAATATATTCATAGAATTCTGTTATCTTTTACTTTTGATCACATTTCTATTTAGTCACAGTTCTTAAAGATAAGAATGTTATTAAATTCTGATTAAAGTTTTAATAACTATTGATGACTAAGTATACTTAAAATATACTGAAATCAATATTGGATATAATAATCTGCATATTTAGTGGTTCCTTATTCATTCAGAGAATGTCTAAGGCAACAAAACAGCTGAGGTTTCTGGATTCCATAGTCAGTGGGCTTTTTGTGGCTCTGATTACAGTGCCTGTGATGTAAAAGGTAATAGATATGGTCGGTTCTTTATAATCAATTAGTTCATCTCTTACAATTAAAATCCACAGAAATCTTCTCCTAAAAGGCACTTTGTCTCCCATCTGTGTAGCTGTCCATAGCCTTAGCATCCATTGTGCTTGAGACACATGGGGTAGACAGATCAATTGCTATTGGAAGACCTGTTTCCATGTCTCCCTTTAAAATAATTACCCATATACATAGCTCTTGATGAAGGCAGTCCCATTCCTTTTTATGAGTTTTGGACAATGTTGCTGCTATTTTTATTGACTGGGGCAAGTCAGGTGGGGGCCATGGCTAGGCAATTTCCTGGTCAGGGAACAGGAATCAGGGTGCCTTGCAATGCACAAAACAATTCTAGACAATGGATTGTCTGAGACTCAACCCAACTTTACAATATCATTCAACATACTGAGAAAGGTAAACACCTATTTATAATTATCTGAAGCTGGAATTTAATTCAATTTTACATTTACATAGAATTATTTCACAGAGATTTAATATGCATGGTTTTTTTTCAAGAAATGCAGCTTCTATATAAATGGAGGGATGCCTTTGCTTCATTCTGTATAGAGTGTTTTCAGGAACTCATCACTAATTAGAAAATCTGATTACCCAAGGCAGCACTGCTCAGGATTTGAGCATCCAGTACAACACACTGGGGATGAGTCTGGCTTCGCGGTCATCATACTCAGGATGGTTCTACGCATAAGTGAAAATATCTGACCACTTTCTTATGTTTGTTTGTTGAGTATTTACATATTGGAAATCTGAAATTTACATATTATCCTATTTTATTATACACTATATATCTTCTTTATATTATAGTGTAGGTATTAAATCAAGTTTGGAAAAAATTATCTCTAAAGGTAGATACAATTCAAAATCATATCAGAATAGGTATGGAGTCTACTTAAAGACAGGACATTGATTCTAATAGAGATTTTGGAGCCATAATTGGTATTATGATGTATTATGACATAGTTGACATTAGATACAGGAATATAAGAAATTAATATTCCCTTTTGGGGCCTCAGTCTCCTAATTTGTGAATTAATATTGGATGTTTCAGTCAACATCAGAAAGGTTTTCAGTTCACTGACCTTTAAGTGACTGTCCATAATGACTTTGATTTTTATATGAGGAATTAAAATTTTTTAATCTAAATATTGTATTTCTTAACTTGAAATCATTCTACCTTATTTCCATGGTTGATAGTATATGGCTTTGACTTGGCTAAGCATTTCAAACTTATGTTGTCAGGAAATTCAGTTTTCTGGGCATCAAAACCTATTTTTTGAGTTTCAGACTTTAGGTCTCTAAAGATTGATAGTATCTTTAAAACTATTATGATCAAAGTATACATTGTGTAGTGATATCTAGATTAGAGAGATAGAAAATAGATAGGTAGCCGGGCGTGGTGGCGCATGCTTGTAATCCTAGTACTTGGGAGGCTGAGACCAGAGGATTCGGTTTTGCGGCCAGCCTCAGCTACATAGTGAGGCCCTCTGCAACTTAATGAGACCTGGTTTCAAAATAAAGAATAAAAAATAGGGATGGTGGTGTAGCCCAGAGGTAGAATGCCCCTGTGTTCAATCCCCAGTACTGCAAAAAAAAAAAAATTTGAAAAGAAAATAGGTAGATAGATAGAAAGCTGGTAAGTAATTGATTTCTAGATTATAGAAAATATAACTTTCAATATAGAAAGGAAATATTAGAAGCCATAAAATGATAGAATACCATATGTCCTTGTAATTGGTCTTATTTCTAACTAATAGAAGTTTATTTTATAACTCTATTCTTAATTATTGTCATTATTTTTGTGTGTGGTACTGGAGAATAAATCCTCAGGCATTCTGACACTGAGCTACACCCCCATCCCTTTTTACTTTTTATTTTGAAACAGGGTCTCCCTAAGTTACCACACACTGGCCTTGAACCTATGATCCCCTGTCTCAGCCTCCCAAATACTGAAATTATAGGCCTGCAACTACTAAGCCCAGCTAAAACTCTCTTCTTATTTGGAAGAGTTCACATCATCACAGTGTATTAATCTAGGAGGCAGATTATCCGGCATCGTTGTATTTCTTAGGATGTCTCCGGATTTAATATTTCTGCCTAGGAATACACTCTGAAAACAACTGTGGTCAAAATTTTGAAAATAATGTCAGATGTAAGAAACATCAGCAATTGCAATTTCTAGGAACATAAACATCTCTTTGGAAGGGTTTGTGTCACTCAGGTAGCAGAAACCTTCCAAGAAATGATTAACACTTACAGGGTAACTGCAGGGAAAAAGGCTATAATCATACTGTCTTAGCCCCTGTCAAGATTAGTTATTGTTTCAGCTATTGGAACAACAGCAGTGACAGATACAGAACAGAAATAAAAATGAAAAAGGATGAAATTATTGTCTGTTTTTTTTTGCCTTAATAATTAGATTACCCAAGTGTGTTCAGCTGTATATCACTACATAGAGAATGCATTCCTCCTTAAATATTTATGTAAAATTACCACACCAGCTGATTATTACATTTTATCAATAAAAGTTTTACTTAAACTGTGTGAACTTGTATTTTACTTTTACTATACTCTGAGATAAAATAGAATAATAAATCCAAATTCTGAGTTTGATAGAATAAACTAATCATATGAATAGACTCGTTAATTTTAGATTACTAAAAAAGAAAAAAATAGTAGTTTTAAAACCACATTTTTCTGATTTTTCTATTTGAATCTGTTTTCCTAACCTACTTATTAGCAATGGGTTTTATAATATTACCATGATAAACTGTTATTGTATATAGTGTTTCAGAACTTTTCAACTCTATAAACACTTGAGCCCACTACACCCCAGGTTTTAAAAACAATAGTTTTCTCATCGGAACAAATCTATATACTGAAGATTCATAATGACGTGAGTATATATTAAAGGCTTTAAGATGTACTATGAAGTGTAAGGCTATCAGGCTTCATTTAAATCATTGTTCTGCAAATGTACTAAGATACAATTTAATTCCTATGGCTATTCAGTAGAAGATGGGCTCATCAAGCACCCAGAGCCATTGCATCTTCAAACTCATGTTGTCAGAAAAGATACCCTTCTGTATATCAAAATCTATTCTGTAAGTTTTGGATTTCTGTCCCCTGAAAATTTCACAGTATTATTAAAACTATATTATCCAAAAGATAATGAGGTTATCTACTATGTTTGCAACTACATAATGCCGAAATTTACAAGAATCTCTCGACACTTTAATACCAATGAACTTAAATATAGGTGGCTTCTTTTTTATTGAAGGCAAATTCATTCAAATATTCTAGGTTAACATCTATCTTCTTTCTAATCTCCTGGGAATATTGGATCCCTCTACTCTTGCACTTGCTTTCTACTATTCCTTGCTTCATCCAAAGTTAGAAAACACACAGTTAGTGTGCATGTATGTCACTGTCAACATGATTTACATTATGATGTGAGACTATAATGCACCAATAAAAGCATATTAAAAAAAGAAAACACACAGTTATGCAAAGGAAATGTTCCTTTCTGAAATTGTTACTTCCTTGGCCATGTCTTTGTATTGCATTACTTCAGGATGTTTTGAAATTATATATACTGAATAATGTTTTGTATATCTTCTTATTTCGTGATGAGTACCTGAAGTGTTTCACATAACATTTAAATCTTCATAACTATGCTTCCTACTCCCTAAATATTGTTCTTTATACACTGTAGTTATATCCAATTACACATTTCTGCAATCCTTTGTATAGTATATTCCAGAGCATAACATTCAAATTCATTCTGTGTGTTTTAGAGAACTATTTGAAAAAAACATGAATTAAATATATACATATATATATAAATAAAATATTCCAGTCAAGGTGGCACAAGTCTATAATACCAGTGCTTGGAATGCTTAGACAAGAGGATTGCAGGTCTGAGGCCAGCCTCAGCGACTTAACTAGGTCTTCAGCAACTTAGCAAGACCCTGTTTCAAAATAAAAAATAAGGCTGGAAGTGTAGCGTGGAGGTAGAATGCCCCTGGGTTCAATTTCCAGTGCCACAAAATAAATAAATTAAATTAAATAGGAGCCAGGCATGGTGGCACATGCTTGTAATCCCAGTACTTAGGAGGCTGAGATAGGAAGATCTCAGGTTTGTGGAAAGCCTCTGCAACTTAGTGAGACCCAACTTAGTCTGACCCAGCTTAGTCAGACCCTGTTTCAAAATTAAAAATTAAAGCCGGGAGTGGTGGCGCACGCTTGTAATCCCAGTACTTGGGAGGCTGAGACCGGAGGATCTGGGTTCGCGGCCAGCCTCAGCTACTTAGTGAGGCCCTCCGCAACTTTGTAAGACCCAGTTTCAAAATAAAGGACAAAAAATAGGGCCGGGGGTGTAGCACGGAGGTAGAATGCCCCTGGGTTCAATCCCCAGTACAGCCAAAAAAAAATATTAAAAATTAAAAATAGGGCTGGGGGTGTAGATCAGAGGTAAAATGATCCTGAGTTCAATTCCAGTTTCACACATACAAAATAAATTAAAAAATCTATCAACCTCCCATTCTAATATTTATTTTGTACACTTATCTTTAAAGTTGGAATCTATGAATTTAATGGACATTAATTTCTAATCTGAATAATAAGTAAACCTGCAGCTATCCTCTTTTCTAATTGCACGGTTTGGTATACACCTGAATGATGGGTACCCAAAACCCAAAGTTGGAAGGAATGCTGAAAGCAGAAAGTACTTATGTAAGACACATGCCATGGGGCATGGGCAGTGATGTTTGTCTAAACCTTTGGGATATCTTATAAACAGTTCTAGATAAAAAGTTGTGATAAAAGTCCTTGAAATGATAGGTAAAATGCTGATCTTCTTCCTTTAAAAAAGTTTTGATGACCCTATCATCAAGATGACCCTTATCTTGGCATAATCGAGAGGAATATATAAAAGGCATTTCAAGAAGAGTATGCAGAAGCTCTATAATTTTATGAGAGTACAGTTTTAAAGGTAGCAGTGTGTTCACTCAAAGCTCAATGCCATCTTCTCCATTAGTTTTATGAATGTTCTTAAAATGTGTATCGAAATAATGTGATGTGTGCTGACGATCCTACTTTGCAAAGAAGCAAATCTACTTAGTTCATTAAATAAACCAGTACAACTTTGGAATTTATTAAACATAGTTTCATATTCAGTAATAAATTAAAATATCACTGTGTAAATAATATATGAGTAACATTAAAAAAAGAAAAAATGTATTGCTACTTTTGAGGCACACAGAAATAACCATATTTTCCATTCTTATTTCAGTCCATTTCTCTAAATGAAAATACTTTCAAGTATAGCGTGATGTTTGAAAGCGCAGGTTCTGGAGTGAGACCACCAGGATTAGATCCTGTTTCTAATCACATGTGTGGCAAGGTGATTCTCTGCAGCCACTAAATCTCTTTCCCCTTATTTTCCTTAACAATAAAATGGGAGCCATCCTAATAATGCCTACAACCTAGGAGGACTATGAAAACAATCAGAAATGTGAAGTGCTTAACACCATACCTACAGTACCATTAGGATTCAGTGGCTGCTAGCTAGTATGGTGAATGGTAAGTTGATGTAATATTAGAAGTCTTAAAAAATGAATAAGATAAGAGTAATGTGAGTGAATCAGTAACAAAAAAGTCTCCCATCAAAGAAAAGCCTAGAACCAGGTGGCATGATAGCTGAGTTCTACCAAACAAAATATTCAAACAAACTATAGAAAGCTATAGAGAACAAAGCTGGGCGTGGTGGCACACACTTGTAATCCCAGTACTTTGAGAGGCAGAGACCGGAGGATCCGGGTTCGCGGCCAGCCTCAGCTCTCTCTCTCTGTCTCTCTCTCTCCCCCCGCCTCTACTTAGTGAGGCCCTCCACAACTTCGTGAGACCTGATTTCAAAATAAAGTAAAAAAAAATAGGGCCTGGGGTGTAGCGCGGAGGTAGAACACCCCTGGGTTCAATCCCCGGTACCGCAAAAAAAAAAAAAAAGAAAGCTTTAGAGAACAAAATGGCATGGTGTTGGCATAGTAGACACATAGATCTGAGGACAGAAGACTGAAACAAATCTACATATTTTGAGCCAACAGTTCTTCAAGAACAATGTCAATAATACACATTGGGAAAAGGACAGTCTCCTCAATAAACAGTGACTGGAAAGTTGTATATACACATGCAGAAAAATGATATAAGATCCCTATCTCTCACCACACTAAGAAATCAACTTAAAATGGATTAAAAGCTGAAATTTAATACATGAAAGCATAAAACTACTAGACAAAACATTACATTTCTATGGGCACAGTTTTTTTGGATAAGAATTCAGAAATATAGGAAATAAAAGCAAAAATAGACAAATGATATTATATTAATCTAAATCATTTCTGCACAACAAAGGAAAATCAGCAGAATAGAGAGAAAACACAGATTGAAATAAAGTATCTATAGACTATATATCCAAGAAAGGTTAATATCCAGAATATATAAGAAAATCAAACTCCATAGTAAAAAATAAAATAGTCCAATTTAAAAATGGGTAAAATACTTGGATAGATATTTCTCAAAATAAAACATACAAATTGCCAACAGATATATGAAAAAAGGCACAATACTACTAATCAGGGAAATGCAAATCAAAACCACAATGAGACAAATATCACATGATTTCACTCATTTGTAGAATTTTAAGAAGCTGATTTTATAGAAATACAAAATAAAATAGTGGTTATCAGAGGTTGTGGAGTATGGGGGGAGAATGGGGGGAGGTTGGTCAATGGGTACAAAATCACATTTAGGAAGCACAAGTAGTGGTGTTCTATAGTATAGTAGGATGACTATCATTAACAATATTATATTACATATTTTAAAATTACTAGAAAAGAGGATTTTTGAATATCCTTGCCACAAAGAAATGATAAATGTCTGAGGTGATGGATATACTAAATACCCTAATATTTTTATGTATTAGATTATACATTCTGTCTCAGACACTAATAGCTCTGTTCTGTTGTATATTACCTATGTAATACATATCGTTTCTGGTATATTTTGGTTATAGGGTATATACTTAGCTATTATGATCTATAGCTATAACATTGTATGTATGTTAAGTATGATTATTTTATTTATTTATTTGTTGGTGCATTGTAATCATATGTCTTGATGGGTTTCAGGTTGGTAGAAGTATACATGCACATATCAGGGAGGGCTAAATACCCTGATTTGAGCATTATATATGTCCGCATGTATATATGAAACATCACATTATACTCCCAAACTATGTACTACTATTTAGTGTCAATTAGCAGATTTTAAAAATGCAAAATCTAAAAAAAAAATGAAACGTAATAGACTGAAATATTGTCCCAATTTTGGGGCCAACCAGAAAATATCCTGGTTTGGAAATCACAACTAGGCACATCTTTTGAATGTCAAAGCACATCCTTTAAATTGTATTAGTAATATATTCTTATTAGACCACCTGGACTAGGTATAATTTCCATGCATAAAAATTGGGGGAGCAGAATATGTTGATACAAAAATAAATTTAAGTGTGTGAAGGATTTTTATGGGAATACATAAAACATTTTCTGTACCAGGGCATAATATAAAATAGTACCACATCCAGGCCAAGGATTTATCTCACTGTCTTTTCAAAAGCATTAACTGCTAGGTTTATTTAGATTTTTTATGCTATATTCTGATAATATTCTAATAATATTCTATATTATGCTATATACTTTTGTATTGCAGCCTCATAATAATTTCGCCAGTTAGGTACAGAATTTGCATATCAGAAAACTGAAATGTATAAAGGTTAAATAATTTGCCTAAGATAACATGGTTATTAATTGGAAAAGACAGACCAAGAATTTAGGCATATGATTCTTAGATCAAGGCTATTGCCTTTAGCACAAACTGTCCCATATCAGGGCCACTGAAAGTAGACACTCCCCAGTGAAGAGGCTCCGGTAGCAGAATGTGAATCAACTGTTTCCTTCTTTAAACCCATCAAGTTGCATGATTACAATGCACCAATTAAAATTAATTAATTAATTAAAAAACTCAAACAGAAAGACAGACACACGCTCATTTTAAATTGAATTAAAAGCTTTGCTTGATCATATAGATCAGAAATTAGCAAATTACAGAGTTCTGTTTAGTTGCCTATTTCCATAAATAAAGCTTTATTTGAACACTGCCATTGTTACTCATTTTACATGTTCATTGTAAGACACTTCTCCTGACAGAGACCATAGTATTCAGGAAGCTTCCAACTTTTACTCTCTGAAGCTTCAAGGAAATGCTTGCCTCTTATCTCCCTCCCTCAATGCAGTAGAAACTGGGGTGGGGGAAGAGAGGTAAGAATTTCTCCAGTGGCAGAGCCAGCCCAGCCTCTCCCTGCTGAACCCCAAGCCTTCTGTCTCCAAGGATACTATTCCAGAGGGTAGGAGAAGGCACTAGAATGTGTCCATTCTTAAGGCCCTAGTTACCTGCAATACAGGTTCTCCAGGGACAGCATAAGAACTCTTCCACTAATATTTCATTTCGCACCCAGAGAAAAGAGGCAAAAGCAAAGTGAGTAGAATCAGTCTGACTGTGTAAGGAGGCCCATTTTTTTTCCTCTTCAGAGCTAGTAAGGTTGCTTCCAGGACCCAAACACAGATAAACATTTCATTCATTTCAAATTTTCTTTTATCCTCAGACACCTAACTGATTTCATTTCACATTTTCAAAAAATTATAAATAACAGTGAACCATATGCAAATCACACAAACAATTCCAGGTCAATTAAGACCCAGGAGAAAAATCCATTATTGTCTCTCCAGAATAAAATTTATAAAGATCAAAGACCTCTCTGGCAGAAAATGCACTTGACAAATGTTTTCAAAATATTGTCCACAGGTATTTTTTTTGCATTGAATAGATTAGCCATTCAATCAGACTGGTTAAAACAACCGTTTTAAAATTCCCTTATATACATATTTTAGGAAAGTATAAAACATCTATTTTTTCAAATGTCTCATTGTATAAATCTATAATATAGAAATTCTCAATTAACTTACATGTCTCTGGGATCCATCATATTCACATCTTTCAATTTTTCCTAAGCTGCCATCTGAGAAATACAGTTTTTCTGCACGGTGGTCAATGGTGAGTCCATTAGGAGTGAGCATGTCTGTACTGACCACCACTTGAGCATTCTTCCCAGTCAGGGTAGATCGCATGATACTTGGATGCTGCTCATTCCAGTTGGTCCAAAACATTAAACTAATCAAAATGAAGATTGTAACAATAAATTAAGACATTTTCATTAGAGTAAAAGCATTAGTATAAACATAGCAATGCCATGCTTTTTAGAAATAACCAAAATTATTGGCTTCACCTTCTGTGACCCTTAAGGAAATCTAGGTAATAATGGGAGGTACAGATATTATATTTGCATGAATATTTTTCCCAGGTTCTTAAACCTGGAACCTATTTCTGAAAAAAATATACTCTGCATTCCCTCAAATAACAATTTAATTAAATTGAGTCAGTTTGCTGCACAATGAGGATTTATTTTAATCAGGAACAAAAAAGTAATCATAAATTCTCTATGAACTACATATGTAACCTAACTTATTAATATCACATTTCAGCTGATCTAGTATGATCATTTTGAACATAGATATGTTAATTATATTTCTCTTCTATTATTGATGAAACAAAAATCTCCCTCTCTTTCCAGCAGTTTTTCATTTTTGTGTGTGTGTGGCACTGGGGCTTGAACCCAGGGGCATTCTATTGCCAAACTACACCCCCAGCCCTATTTTATTTTTATTTTGAAACAAGGTCTTGCTAGGTTGACAAGAGTCTCACTATTTGGTGAGGCTGTTCTCAAACCTGTGATCCTCCTGTATCAGGCTCCCAAGTACTGGGACTACAGGAGAGCATCCACGGCTGGCTTCAGTTTTCCTTTTTAAATTCTACATTCTCTTGTGTATATTACCAAACTCCCATATTTCTATAATTTTTCTCTCCTCTCTTAGTTGATTTTTTAAAATCACAGTATTGTTTCTAGGACTTCATGGGTGAAGTTCAAGTCCTTAAACATAGTCTGCTCCTTATAGGTTTTACAGAATGGTTTATTTATTTATTTATTTATTTATTTATTTTTTGCGGAACCAGGGATTGAACGCGGGGGCGTTCTACCTCCGCGCTACGCCCCCAACCCTATTTTTTATACTTTATTTTGAAACCGGGTCTCATGAAGTTGCGGAGGGCCTCACTAAGGAGAGAGAGAGAGAGAGAGAGAGGGGGAGAGACAGAGACAGAGAGAGAGCTGAGGCTGGCCGAGAACCCGGATCTTCCGGTCTCCGCCTCCCAAAGTACTGGGATTACAAGCGTGTGCCACCACACCCGGCCTACAGAATGGTTTAAATCAGGGTGTCATTTATACTTTGTGGAAGCCCTAGTATTCTACGGAAGCCCTTAGAGGTCACAGAAAGAGTACACATGTTGTCAGGTTCCAGTCTCCAAGCCACACTTTCACTGAAACAGCTCCTCTTTTTTCTCTTTTATCTATCCCCAAGACTTTATTTGAAATAGGTGTTTCCTGCTTAGAAAGGAAAGGAGGGCAGGAAGGAGACAGGAAGGAAAGAAGTAAGGATGGCAAACTGGCTGTTTTAAATATCTGAAAAAAACACGCCTTGTGTATAGCAACAAAGAAAAACTATTAAATAATGTTTTTTATTTAAAGCAAGATTGCATATAGCATTACCATATGTAACCATTAAAAGGTAATTTAAAATTATATTACAAAAATTACTCAATATGTGGTTTTTGAGTATTTTACAAAAACATATTACTGGACAATATTCAAGCTCACTACAAAAATCATTCTGGTTGGTAATTTAAAAATAATTCACATCCATTGAAGAAAACTGGGTCATCTTTGCTCCTTATTAAAATATTTCATATTGTTTTAATCTATTCTATAGAATAAAAAATGTTCTGAGTGACCAAGTGTCGAAAATATTCTGTCCTATATCTTAGTAAATTCACAATAAAAAGAACATCAGCAGCATTACCCATAAATTGTGATTTGTAAAATGAAATATTTCATGAAATAAAACATTTTAAACATTATGCATATAGTGTGAGGTATTAAACTTACAATTAATCTATGATATTTTCTTAGATTGTTAGCGTTAGAGAATTTGGGAGGTATTAGTGTTCCTTTCATTTCACTGTTCATTTCACAGATGAAAAAACAGAGAGGCCCAGAGACCTCGAGTAATTAAAGTTTATGCAAATAACTACTATCTGAGCTAAGTTTTAAACTCAAGTAGTCCAACTTTCATTTAGAATTTGAATTTTGTTTTTAAATTCCTGTTTATCACCTAACATACTATACGGATCTGAAAGTGTCATTGATATACACAATGCCAAAAAATATCCTTTGTAAATTTTAAATTGTAATTCCAAATAATTTCCCAGTTGAAATATTTTTGGTGTGTTCAGTAGTTCTAATTTGCAGTTCACTGCATGAAAGATGAAAGTATAAATTTTAGTATAACATATCATTTTAAGATAAAACACGTATTAAAATTAATTTTATATATGTGAACTATCATGAGTGATCTCCCTATGTTTATCCCCAAAACTGACTCATAAATTCCTGGAAGCAACTCTTGTATTCTCACTGTAGGGCATGTATAACTGCCCTGAGGTTCTTCTGGTGAACAGTTGAGATAAATGTAACTGAGTTGGAAGAAGCTCAGGGTGACAGGGCAGCCGTGTGGCAATCAGCAGGCCTGAGCCCCCCGCACCCCCAAACTGTCACCTGAGATGCATGGGGAACCACGCCACCTGTCAGCCTTCAGAGTTTTCACGTGTACGCTGGTGTTCCACTACCTGAATGAAGTCTAATCTCACTTCCAGCTCTATAAAAGTGTCCAGATTTATAATTATTTTCACACTGAGTAATTCATCTAGTCCCTTCCTCTGACAAGTGGTCAGGATCAATGGTAATCTGTCATTGCTTTTTATTCTTCAATTTTTCTTCACCACAACTCAGAAGAGTTCTTTTATTTCTGCTCAGTGAAGGCCAGATTTGTCTGGGTATTTTTTATTTGATTCATTTAACCAGCAAAGATTTTCTGGTTAATGAAGGACCTTATTATAGTATATGAGAATGAAACCCCATTAGGTATCTGTTCATATATATTTTCTACCTAACCTGTGTTTTGTGCTTTGGCTTTCTATACAACTGCTTCCTTTATGACACCCCCTCGGGGGGGGGGACACCACTTTTCTTCTACTTAATTTCTTATTCACTCATTGTCAGAGCTGAACATTTCCTCTTGTGAATTCTGTATAAGTATTATTTTAAACATCTGTACACTATTTCAGCAAACAGATGTAGACTGTTTGAAACTATCTGATGTGGTAAATACAGTTGTCCCCCTAGACTGTTTTTGCCATTGCTGTTTGTTTTCTTAGTGTTCCAACCGGAGATATCACATTATTAAATGACTTGATTAAAATAAAAAAAACTCCTTTAGGCATCAATATGTATAGTTTTTTTTTAATTTATAATTCTGGCCAGTTGTGGTGGCACATGCTAGTCATCCTAGGACTTGGAAGCCTGAGACAAGGAGGACTGCAGTTTCAAGGATGGCCTCAGCAATTATCAAGACCCTCAGCAACTTAGTAAGACCATCTTTCAAAATAAAAAAATAAATTAAATTAAATAGGTCTGAGGGTGTAGCTCAGAGGTAGAATGACCCTAAATTCAATCCCCAGTTTCACAGACAATTATAATTCAAATCAGCTATGCATTAATACCTTCTTCATGTACCATTTCCAGCATAGTATTTTCTTTATTTTTTTCCCTTTCATCATTGTGTGTGTGTGTGTGTGTGTGTGTGTGTGCGTGTGTGTGTGCGTGTGTGTGTGTGTTATTGGTGATTGAACCCAGGGATGTTCTACCTCTGAGCTATATCCTGAACCCTTTATATTTTTATTTTGAAACAGGGTTTTGCTAAGTTACTGCATGCTGACCTTGAACCTGTGATCCTCCTGCCTCAGCCTCCCAAGTACTGGGATTACGGGCCTGCATCACCTGGCTTCTCTTTCAACATTTCAAGTTGTTTTTCTGCATCTCTCATGGAGATGACAAGTGACACTTACATAGTTCAAATTTTTAATTATTCATACGTTCAATGCTCTCATTTAAAAAAAATTTATGAATTATCATGATCTTAAAAAAACCTTTGTTTTTAAAGTTAGTCTTAAAATTAGCATAATTGACATTCTTGTCACTTATAATTAAAATGTGGAAATCAAAATGCAGCGTTCCTTACTTCTGGCATTCATCCAAGGCTAGCACATGTGGGTGGTCATCCTCTGACATGGTGATGACCGCTTCCCTGTCAAACGCTCCCGGCCGGGTCTGGTCCACTGTGTGTCTAGTGATGGATGAGGTAGTGGAGCTGGTCCAGTACAGTGTATCCCAGGCCCTGTGATAGGCAAGTCCTTCCACAGAACCCACATCTGATGGGGGAAACAAAGAGTAAATTTACATTTTTTATTTACCAAAATAAGCCTTTCAGACAGAAAAAAATACATGTATAAATATATGCATATATAAACATATATACATATGTATCTGTAACAAAATATTGCTCTGAAGTAATATATATGTCATGGGAGCAATTTTACAAAAAGATATCATTAAAAACAATATTCTCATCCAAAAACCCACCACCAAATAAATGCCATTTATGTGGGAAATTGGTGGTTTTCGCTTTTTAGATTTTAGCAATTAATTTTTAGAAAGTATACATTGTACAACAACTTATAAAAGCTTTTGAAAATCATACATCAGCAATACCATGTAGATGCAGTCATGAGTTTTCTGCAGATACTATTGCTCTGGAGAGGTTGAGCAAAAGCACACATATTAAAGTTATACTAACACTACCAAAAAACCAAATCCAACTCCATCTTTGCAACTATCAAAGATGGTAGACAATGTGTTAATTAGTTAATGTGGCAAATTCTTTGATTCTATTCTAACATGACAAAAAATTAAACAAAAGTCAATTAATTGCCAGCTGAAGTATGTTTTAAGTGTTGTCAGAAAAAGACAAATGGTGCTCCACAAATTCTAATACACAAAAGTGACAAGATAAAAAACAAGAGTAATTATTTTTTAGAATTGCATTCCCAATCCCTAGGATAATGTACAGTAGCTATTTTATTTTTCATAGATTTGTTCTGAGTACATTGTTAAGTATAACCAAATTATTACAGGTATCTTATATATTATCAGTTTTCCTCAGTTATTATTCTTTAACATGCCTAATTTAACAAAGGACACTTCTTCAATCATATTAAGAAATTAACATTATTACAGAGATCTCTATTATTTCTTCCCAAGGAATTTATAAAAAAGAATTACTTAGGTCTTATAAAAATAAGTACATTAAAAGAATTGTTTTCAGGCTTAAGATGTGTATATATTTAATTTGGGGGTCAATAGAATTTTGTTAGAGTGCAAAACAGTAATTAAAGCTTTTGAACCATGCTTACCTCACAATTAAGTTTTTGGCACTTGTTTCTTTTTGTACATTCAACACAGAATATCCAACATTAATAAAATTAATAGCTACCATTAATGGGGTGCTGTCTATCTGCTAGAAACTGCAAACTCTTCTGCATACATCATTTTATTTTGTGCACATAATTACTCGGTGAAGTCTGTTTCATTGTTCCTATTTTTCTAGGAAGGAAACTAAAACTTGTATTTACAGATTTGATAGTGTTAGAGCAACGTGTTTACCCCAGGTCCATTTACTTCCAAAAGCCCATGTTGTTAACAGCAACACTCTTCGAAGATGGGTTTATAAAACCTATCACTGATTCTCAATCTACACCAAGTTGGAATAAAAAAATTATCCATTAGTCTCAACTTGTCTGACTCTGGTAGAATTGTATAACAAGTAATTTGCCATGAGTAACCTCCTCTCACACAGTAAATAGAGCAGTTTACAACAAATTAATGAAGATGATTAGTATGGAAATCTAGGCCAGAGATGATGGAAGAAAAATATAAAACACAAACATAATAAAATCAGTTAAGTTTATTGTACGTGTGACTCATGTGGTAGTCTTGCTTGGAGTGATTGGGTGTGAGGTTGATAATAGTTGTTTCAATTATTAATTAAAAATCATTGATTCTACTGTATTTTTGCACTTTAAAATCATTTTACAAATGCAATAACTATCGGTATTATTTAGTATTATACTCCCTCATCATTCACAAGTAAAATAAGAAATGGCACGCCGCTAAAGAGACCCAAGTAAATAAGAATCATTAATCCATCCTCATTCTGAACTGTCTCCTTCTGGTGACTTGATAGGTCATCCTCCTGGCCACTTTCTCCTGCTAGTCAGGAAGAAGCTAAATAGTATCAAAATTGAGACGGGGCAGACACTTCTCTCCTATGGTTCACATAATTCGAAGGCTACTAAAGTTCATCACAGGTCTCATTGTCCAGCTAAAATCTCTTTTATTTTACTTTTGTCATAGATGACAACCTGACAGTACATTTAACCATACTCTAGCACTACATATTTAATTCCCTAAGAAAATTATATTTTTGTACTGATTATTAACAAAAAAGTCAACTAAAGGCATATACAATATGTCAAAATCAAGAAAAATAGAAATCTTTCTACATTTTATGGGGGTTTAACAACAATGTGGTGTGTGTGTGTGTGTGTGCGTGCGTGTGTGTGTGTGTGTGTGTGTGTGTGTATGTCAGGGGCCCTACCACAATGAAATTCCCAGCAAAAGGAACGCATGCAAAGTTGCCATTCAGAAGAGAACAAACAGCAGCTGTACTCACAAACCTATCCCTTATACGGGGTTGTGGGCAAAAGGGCACATGTCTGCCCAGCGTGGAATGCAAAGGTGTGTTACGTTTCACCTCGCCATACTTCTATAACTAGTACATATCTGCGGCTGCACCTGCTGAAGGAGTGGGGGTCATGTGCCCACTGCCAGCCTGTACTTTTTTCTGGGCCCCCACAGTGTGTGTGTGTGTGTGTATGTGTGTGTGTGTGTGTGTGTGTGTGTGTGTGCGCGCACGTGCGCGCACTTGTGTGTGCATTTTCTCTCACTGCAATGGGCCAATATCCTGATATGGATAAACTATGAGTTTATATGATAAAATAAAATACTATTTCACCATAAAAATACACAACAGAGCATGAATAGAAGGAAACTTCCTAAACCATGTAAGGGAAATCTAAAAATCCAAAGTTCACATCATATTTAGTGGTGAAAAAAAGAACAATTTTCCCCAAAATATAGGACAAAGCAAGGATGTCCACTCTTGCCTTTGTACTCAGCATTGTATTAGAGATTCTACCCAGGGAAATTGAGAAGAAAGGGAGACAGACAGGAGGAAGGGAGAAAAGACAGAAGGGAGGGAAAGTAGCTGGGCGTGGTGGCGCAAGCTTGTAATCCTAGTACTTGGGAGGCTGAGACGTGAGGATCTGGGTTTGCGGCCAGCCTCAGCTACTTAGTGAGGCCTCCGCAACTTCGTGAGACCCAGTTTCAAAATAAAGTATAAAAAATAGGGCCGGGGGTGTAGCTCGGAGGTAGAACGCCCCTGGGTTCAATCTCCTGTACTGCCAAAAAAAAAAAAAAAAAAAAAAAGAAGGGAGGGAAAGAAACTTCCAAAGGAAGAAGTAAAACTAAAACTATATATGTAAATGACAAGTTATACATCAAAAACATAGGTAATTCACTAATAAATTATAAGAAGTAATGAAATGTTCAGTAAGGTTGCAGGGTAAAATAGTAATATATGAAAAATCAGTTGTATTTTTATACCATAGCAATGAGCAATCCAGAAATGAAATTAAGAAGAAAATTTCATTTATAACAGCATTTAAAAGAATATAATACTTAAAATAAATTTAGCAAAGTAATCATAAATTATAAAACTGATACATCAAGTTATAGAATATCACTCTAAGAAATTAAAGAAAACTTACATAAATGGAAAAATTTTCCATATTCATGGATTGGAAAGCTTAATGCTGTTAAGAAAAAAATACAATACAAATAGATCTACAGATTTAATATAATTCCTATAAAAATCCCAGTTGTCTTTTCCTCGGAAAATGATATGTTTATCTTAAAATATATATGTAAATGCAAAGGACTTAGAATAGCTGAAACTTGAAAAAGAACAAAGTTAAAGGATTCACATGTCCTGTTTTCAAACTTAGTACAAAGACATAATAAGAAAGACAGGGTGGTATTATTATAAGAATACACATACAGAAAATGGAACCAGTTTATAATCCAGAAATAAACCTACATTAATGGTTGAGTTTTTAAAAATGTATCAGAAAATGAGGAAAATAATATTTTAAACAAATGTTGCTGAAGTAATTGTTCATCTACATGCAAAAAAAGTTTGATTCCTTCCTCATATCATTTACACACACACAGACACACATGCAAACACACTTAAAATGTAACTTAATTCTAGATATAGAAGGCAAATTATTAAATTCTTCGTATAAAATAAGGGTGTTAAGATTCATATCACTTGGTTAGACATGACACAAAAATACAGATGACAAAAGAAAAAATACTCAGGTTGGATTTTATCAATATTAAAAACTTTTCTGCCAGGCATGGTGATGCATGCCTATAATCCCAGTACTTAGGAGGCTGAGACAGGAGGATTGCAGATTCCAGGCCAGTCTCAGCAACTTAGAGAGACCCCATTTCAAAACAAAAAGGAAAAAGCACTGGTGGTATAGCTCAGAGGCAGAATGCCCCTGGGTTCAATTCCCTGTACTAAAAAATAAAACTTTTGTGCTTCAAAAGACACCATCAAGAAAATAAAAGGCCGACTTACAGAATGGGAGCTAATATTTGCAAATCATGTCAAATGGATTTGTATCCAGAATATATATTTAGTTAAATATATATAGTTAAATTGAATATATATATTTAACTAAATATATATAGGTAAATTGTTACATATAATACTTAATATTGTTATATATAATACTTAATTATATTGTTACACATAATACTTAATATTGTTCCTATTATCAAAAAGAACAGATCCTATTGTCTCTTCTGACAAGTTTTGGCTTAAAAATCTGCTTTGTCAGATATGAGAGTAGCTATTCCTGCTTGCTTTTGGTTACCATTTGTATAAATATATGAAAAAAGGTCCAACACCACTCCACTAGCAATCAGGGAAATGCAAGTCAAACTATACTGATTCCACCTAACTCCAGTCAGAATGTCAACAATCAAGAATACAAACAATAACAATGCTGGCGAGGATGTGGGGAAATAAGAAATATTATACATTGTTGGTGGGACTGTAAATTAGTGAAACTACTATGAAGATCAGTATAAAAGTTCCTCAAAAGACTAGGAATGGAACCACCATATGACCCAGCAATACCAATCCTTGGTATTTTTCCAAAAGAATTAAAGTCAGAATACTATAGTGATAAATATATATCCATGTTTATAGAAGCACAATTCACAATAGCCAAATTATGGAACCAACCTATGTATCCATCAGCAAATGAATGAATACTGAACGTGATATATATATATATATATATATATATATATACACAATGGAATTTTACTCAGCTATAAAAAAATTATGTCGCTTGCAGGAAAATGGATGGGACTAGAATATATTATGCTTTCAGACAGTTTCAAAGTCAAGGGTCAAATGCTTTCACTCACATGTGGAAGCTAGAGAGAAAATAGGGAACAAAAGAACTTCATATAATTTAGGACAGTGGCCAATAGAACAGTGGAAAGGAATTGGGGGACAAAGGTGGGGAGAAGAGAAGAAAGAACTGATTTAAAAAAAAGTTCACATTGTGATGTGCCCATGTGTGAAGGTATCACTACCAATCTCACTGTTATATATGGGGAGGGGTGGGTAGTGGGATGGGTCCTAAAGGGAAATACACCAAGACATGGTGCATATTTGCTTGTGTGACTTTGAACCTCATTATGATGTATAACTACAATGCACCAATAAAAGCATTTAAAAACAAAATGCATAAAAATAAATACAATTAATTGATAATCTAAAATACCTTTCAGATATGGGACTTCATTTTTATTTCCTCAGGGTAAGGCCATTAGCAAATCACATACAGGAACTGATATGTACTAGTAGAGGATAATAGACAAGGTTTGGCCTGAACAACCCAATATCCATTTTGACTGGAGATGGCCTAGTACTGGCTAGCAAATATTTAAAGTGCCAACGCTGATCACACCTAAATCACAGCAATGACTGTGTACCTCTGTGCTTTGCCTTTAATCTTTCTATTTCCCAATATTTTAGCTGTTTAAAAAACTCAGTATTTTTTTCACCAGTCTAGTTTAATAAAATCTACATTATTGCAAGGAGCAATTTTTAAGCAAGGAAAAAATCTACTAATAAAAATTGTCCTTACTTTTCATGAGTGAAAACCTAGAGAAAACAGAAAACTTATTCAAAAAGTAATGAATTTGGTGCTGGGCACGGTGGCATACACCTGTAATTCCAGCTCCCAAGGAGGCTGAGGCAGGAGGATCACAAGTTTGAGACCAGTCTGGGCAATTTAGTGAAACCCTCAGCTCAGTCCCCAGAATGAGGGGGAAAAATGAGTTCTGTAAAGCATCCAATAAAAAGATAATCCCCTAACCAATAGTTCTATTATAAACAAAAATACAAGTTAGAATACATGACAGAAAAATGGGGGCAATGAAAGCACCTAGGGACCATATGAGCTTGGCCCTCCTTGCATCCAAAGCATTGTGATAAAGATAACTTTCATAAATGTGGATTTATTAATTTTAGGCTCCCACTCCGCTCACCAGAGGACATCCATCCCACTCAAAGACTTTGACTCGGGCACTATTCTACTCTTCTCTCTCTTTTGTGCCTATTATGTGACTCACTGCATTTTTTTATTCCAAAAGCAAACTTGTTTGCAGAGACATGACTCTATCTTCAACAATGACAAGCTTTTATTATCATCCTCAAGCAGTTTTAATTCCTTTGAACCACATCTCAAATATTCCATGTCAGAAGAGAGTCTTTGCTTCATAATGCATAACAGAATAGTCCTGTTTATTTGGTTTTCCCAGGAAAAAAGAAACAATTTGCCCTAAGAGAACTGAAGCAGTTTGAAACAGCTTGAAGCTTTTAAGTGATGGTGATTTTTTTTCTTTGGTCTTATGTAGTGTTTTGTTTGTTTGTTTTCAGGTTTAAAAAACATTTATTCTCTAAATTTTAGCCAGGCCTTCAGACTCAGCTAAAAATTATACAAACTCAGACATGTCTCATCAATTGCCTCTATTTTCTGTTACCATGACTGGAAACAAAGAAATAGAAATTGAGAACCAAGTAAGCATATGGCTGATGAGTGTGCATCAGTCTTCCTGGAATAACTGGAGATAAGCACCAACTTTACCAAGATTAAGCTAACATTGACATGTCCCAGACTCCCAGGGAACTGCAGGGTTTGCAAGGTGTGGACAACCACTGGGTATGCATAGAAACTCTGAAAGACTAGATTTATAATTACAAAATGATGTGGAATCCATCTTTGCTTCCTTCATGAGAAAGTTAGGCAAATTTTTGGGCAAAAGTAATGAACCAGATCATTCTTGAGAAAGAGGAGTCTGCCCATTGCCAGATGCCAAGATTAAGAAGATTCGTCATTTTCCTAACTCAATTCACCAGCTCAACAGAGATTCACTGATAAACAGCTAGAATAGATGATAATCCCATAGTGTCATCTGAGAGAAATAGAGAACGCCTTCTTATCCAAACTAAGGCCCAAGTGTCATTTCAAGTTTCTCCCATTCCATGATTAAATATGTGTTTCCTTAGCTTAAGGCTGTCTCCAGGTGTTTCTTTGCTTTTATAGTCTCGGTAAATAACACTCTTTAGAGGATAACTTTTTAAGTAACCAATGATTGCTGCTTTATTATGTGTTATTGTACTCTATTATTTTAATGGGGCATAAAATGTGGGATTTATTATGCAGAAGAAGAAAAGATGAGAAAAAGCTTCAAAACATAGTCTTGAGGGAGGCGTAGAAATGAGGGCTCTGGGAACCAAGCAATAGCACAGTGATATATGTGCTGTGAACAGAAATGCAGCATTGTATCCAGTGTATGAGCTATTCTCTGGTAATGAATTAGTCACGTCCATATTTGTCAATTGTGTGTTTATAAATGATAAATGAGATACATATAGTTAATTGGGCAGAACACATATATGTAGCTTCCATTACCATGATAGTTCTGAGCTTATATAATTCCCATAACAGGATGGAGAAACATCCTCTAAATTGAATGCATTCAATCAATAACAGTTAAGATGTTGACGTCTATACTGAAAGCACAGTATTTCACCCAGGTATTTGTTTCTGCATCACTTTTTTTCTTAATTTTGTTATTTCCTCTTAGACATATAGTCTAGCGCTACTAGTAGTCATGTTTTTTTAATGTGAATTTGCTTTTGATTTGGGTGTCATATTTTTTCCTTCAGTCTTTTCCCATGTCCAAAACCCACTGTCCCTGGTCTGATTTTGCCTCCTAGATGATTTTTCTTTTAATGATATTTCTTTTCTTCTTGAAATCAAGAACTTTAGTTCCTGATTTCAGATCTTGATTTCACTCTGACTTGAATCACGGTCATCTCTTCTTTGCAGTCCAAATCTAGCATAATCATCTGCCTTAGCTTCCGCACTCTCTCTTAGTAATGAATTTCTGTAGAGTAGCTGGGAGCAGAGAAAATGTTATTCAGGCATCCTTTTGCTTCTCTGCCAGTTATTGGCTTTTTGAAGCTATTGTGTGAGCTGACTGGTCTTAAACTTAACAGCCTCAACACAAGCTAATCTTCCATATGCTGATGTAGAATTTATTTCTTTATACATTATTATATGTAAATAACTTGATCCAATATGTATGTCTTTAAGCTATATAGAAATAAGTCAAATTGAATAATAATTCCTTTCTAAATCAGCATAAGCCTTGCAAAAAATAAGCTAAACTACATGCTAGAATTTTTTATTACTTTAGAACATCAAGAATAAGAGTAAATCATCTTAATTTTTAGATTCCAAATCCTTTTTCCTTTCAGAAGTGTTTCATGTATAGTATCTCATCCTTTTCAGACAAGCTGAAGTACTCATTTGGTGGATTTACAGAAAAACCAAGTAAAGATAGAAGTATGTCTTTTTGAGGGGATATATTTTCAGCATTATTCTGAGCATGAAATGCTTCATAGAATAATATAATTTTCTGTAATCATTTGCCTTTAGATGTTAATGTTTTTGTTATCAGGAATCCAAGAAGAAACTAATGAGATTAACAGTTAAGAGATTAATCTTTTAGAAATAGAAAGAATCCAAATATGTAAGCATTATAATTACAGATTGCTAAAAAAATTAACCATTTAAGAGAATACAAATTAATCTACATTATCAAGGAGATAAATTTATGGAATCAATGTCTTAATAACACTTTCATTTCATATTTTTATTTGTTATTTATATTATTAATATTATAAATATCCATTCTTTATTTTTGACAGAAACACAAACTTAGATTTCAAAAATAAAATTGTAGCCGGGCGTGGTGGCGCACGCTTGTAATCCCAGTACTTTGGGAGGCGGAGACCGGAGGATCCGGGTTCACGGCCAGCCTCAGCTGTCTCTATCTCTCTCTCTCCCTGTTTCTCTTTCTCTCTACTTAGTGAGGCCCTCCGCAACTCTGTGAGACCCGGTTTCAAAATAAAGTATAAAAAATAGGGCCGGGGGTGTAGCGCGGAGGTAGAACACCCCTGGGTTCAATCCCCAGTACTGCAAAAAATAAATAAAATAAAATAAAATTGTGAAACCAATTAAATTATTTGCAATTTTTCCAGAATGCTATTTCTTTAAAATTTATCATCAGAAGCATACCCCTTAGATTCCCACCAACCCTAAAAAATCTATTTCTGTTTTATGTTGCCAATCCCCTCATTTTAAGATAAGAAAGTATGTATCTCTGTAATAGACAAATCCACTACTTGCGTTCTGAATTATATTGTCCTCTCTATCCTCTTAAAGGATATTGGTCCTTTTGTTTTCTTTGTTCTTTCCTACATTATAAAGGCCTCCCATTTCACTGCCTTTGTTTATAATGCACAAATTCACAGCTCTTTGATCTGAGCACCCCTTCCAGCTCTTCTTCCATTCTTGCTTCTTTCATTGGGGAAAAAAATCTCTAATGAATTTTCATATGTCATATTCTCACTTTTCATTCAATTTCAGTCCACTAATGTCTGACATTTTTGCAATAACTACACTGAAATACTCTTCCTTCTGAGATAACATACTACTACTACTACTACTACTACTAATGATAATAATAATAATAATAATAATAAATGATTAGCAATTAAAATTGATAATTTAGCAATTTCTTTTTAAAATATGAATTATCTTTATTGATAAAAGTTAATTGACAGTGTTAGAAAAATTCACTATTACAACTGAAGAGCTGAAAGCATGATACATATAATTTTGGAATAGTTGTTAGACATGTAACTGGATTTTATTTGGAAGTTAACAGGAAAGGGGGTCTTGTACTTAAGCTGATGATTAAAGCTATGTTAAACTAGAATTTGTAAACTACTCTACAGACTTACATATGTCTCAGATAATGTTATAATTGTATCATATTACTTAGGTTCAAATTCTTTCTGTAGTCATCAGAGTAACATGGATTGAAGAGACTTTTGTACACTTGCTATCTCTTGCTGCTGTTTCATGAACATATTAAACATTTGTTTAATTTTTAGTTAAGTGTTATACATATTTTAACAACTAAAATATTTCAGTGCTTACATTAAACCTTCTTTTTTCAATTTGAAATATATTAACTTACAGTTTCCATAATATTTTTTTTGCAATATAGCCATTTCTTTTTTAAGTTCACTTCATGTACCAGTGAATAGATTTTCATGATTCTTCCCCTAAATCCTCCAAACTCTTTGTGAATTGCTCATATAACTATCTGATTTCAGTATCTGATTCTGAACAATTCTGAACTGTTGGAAAACCTTTTGTTGTTGTCCAAACCAACTAGCTAGTTTTTCTTCTTGTTCCTCACCCTCTGCAAATCTGTATCCATTGCTGAAACAAAGTCATAAACTGCTGAGAATATTCTTGGTTAAGCTAAGCTTCTGCCATTGCTCTTGTAGTGTTTTTCAAACATGTTCAATTTTCTGGTGACTAGTTTTGAAAGAAACCTTGGTACATGTTTCTAGTCTCTTTCTCTTGGCAAGAAGAGCCTTTTTAATGTCAGTTCCAAATTTTTCCAGCGTATTCTGTAGTTCGTCCCCACACACCCATATCTTCAACAATTCCTGCAGAAGGCCTTTTCTTTCCACGCTTATCAACAACTGGAGTCTTTCCTTCAGAAATATCCTCCTCTGAACCACTCATATCTTTGTCTTCTTTCTCAAAGTCATAGGCTTTTATAAGTTGATTCTCCATTGATGGTTTCCTAGATTTCCCAGAATGCTTTCTTATGGAGACACCATATTTAGATGTCTTCTGACTGAGGAAAGGAGACCGCTCTGCTGCCCTCGCTGCCGGGAACGCCTCCCTAGCAATCTCTTTATTGCTAAATTTAATGCACGTTTTCTTCATGTTAGTTGCTAAGCAGCTGTTGACTATCCTCCTTCTTCCTGAAACTCTCTCAGAAGTTGTTTTTTGTTCACTTGTTTATTTTGTAATGATTTGTAACAGTTATAGTATATGAGTTAACAAACACAAGTGTTCAGAACAATGCCTTACACAAAAGGTCTCAACATGTGTCAGCATTCTTGTTACTATTGCACAGCTCTACAAGACTATAGTCAATTACACATAACAATGCTGATGCCCTGTTTGATAAATTATCATTCCCATTTTTCTATATGTAGAATATTAGAGATAGTAGCAATTATATGAGTGGGTTTCTGAAACCTAAGAGGCTACAATCTGCATTTATAATAAGAATTCTCTATTTTTTTAAGAAATTGGGTTCCAGCTTCTTTGTTCCTCATTTCTCAGAATAAGCTTTCATGATCATGCATGTTGTTTTTTCTATATATATATCTATTCCCACTCTCTCTTCCTATTCCCTGTTATGAGTGTTCCCTGAGGTTCTTAGTGAATGTAAGATGGGTCATGACTTCAACTCTAAACACTATCCTGATGACCCCTGACAGATTTTCTCCTTGACCCATCTCTACACAGGTTCTTCTGAGCCAGTTCTTCTTGACTAGATCTTCTTCACTAGATCAAGTTCTTCTTGACTAGATCTCAAACTTAGCCTATAAAATCTGCAGACACTAAGCACAAATTTTATTTTTTATTTTTGAAACACAAACTGAGGGCATGCCTGTAATCCCAGCGCTTGGAAGGCTAAAGCAGGAGGATCACAAGTTCGAGGCCAGCCTTCACAATTTAGCAAGACCCTGTTTCAAAAATAAAAAATAAAAGGTCTGGAGGAATAGCTCAGTGGTATAATTTCCCCAATACCACAATAAATAAATACATAAATAATAAGTAAATAAAAGGTTTAAACACTGATACAGTTTTTAACAGCTCAAGGCTGGCTTATATCCCTAGGATAATCCTGGTCCCTATTAAGGTGCCTGTTTGAGAAGCTTAAGACTGCCCAAAACTTTTAGTTCTAGCCAATGCCTATTAATAAGCCCCTGACCATAATTTTTATATTATTTATTAAAAAGGTCATACAAATATAAATTTTGCTCTGTTCTTTGCGATGTGTATATATCCCTTAGTACTGAAGGATATCTTTCTCAAGGACCTGAAAGCCACTCCTTTGAAGTGTAATATCGGGAAGGATAAGACCTCTATCTCCCAGTCTCTGTGGAGAGGCTAGAATTCTAACTTTGATCATCGTCAGCTGGCCTAATCGCATTTACACTGAATAACCTTTGTAATTTTTCATTTCCCTGCCTCTACTGAGCTCCTGCTCAGGCCCCTCCCCACCTATTCGTTCTTTAAATTGCCTCGTCACCTCTGTACAAATCGAAGTTAATTTCATTTCAGGCATAGCCTCTTTTTATTGCAATGGTATATTACTGATCAAAATCTGTCCTTGCCACATTCGTGTTCAACTTTGTTTATATATGAAAGTCCAAAATTTTATCCCTAATTCTATATCCTTCTCTCTAATTCCACCTACAAAATCAACTTTAGAAGATTTAAAATTGCTTATTAATGTTATAATTTTTTTTCTAGTAATAGTATGGATCCCTCAAAAGAAACCTTTCTATTATAGTTATATATTTATAAGCCACTTAGAGAAATAGTTGAAGAGATTTTCAAAAGAACATAGAGATTATCTGAATGTCAGTCTTTCTATTTTGTTTTATTTTGTTGAGAATAAGACCAGATCATGAATTGTTCGGAAAATGAAAGTCGATTTTTCAGTGCTATGTGACAGAAAAGAAGAGGAAGTTATGAGGTGATGGCTAGAGAGAGAAATTTAGGGAGGAACACAGTGAAATATAATCAGAAACTTGCTGTGTAGTGCTCAATGAAATCTTTTAGCATTGTTCTACAAACCTTCTCACATAATATACACTTCCTAGTTAGGCATTTGACCAGAAACCTTCCTGGGGATTTGGCCTCAAGAAAGACCCAGGGAAAAAGCCTGAAGTTGTGAATGGGAAGCCCAGCATGTCTGGGTTATGATTACGGATTTGGAACATATTCTCTTCTCATATTGTTTAAATAAATTGGAAAAAAGAAAAAATATGGCACAGATAGATTGCTTGCATGAAACATATCTCTAAGCTATTAAAGTAAAATAAAATATCATTATCGTTTTCTTCTGGGGAGTCACTGAGATTCCATTTACCTTGAAGGAATGCCCTTGGAGAAATATCTTTTCAAGATTTCATCCTTGCCTTTGATTCTTCTCTCTTCCCTTTACACTGGTCTGTGCAGAATAACACTTTGCCCAAACTTCTGCTTTCACATGTTTAAACTGTATCACAATTACTTTGATGTCTATTTCCTCAAATATTGCAGGTTCCTAAAAGATCCTATATTTATTTATTTATTTATAAGATATTATTTATTTCTTTTTTGTACTTTTATTGGTGCATTGTAATCTCACCTCATAATGTAGTTCAAGTGATAGTGACATCAATGCACACCGCACTTGGTGAGCTCCCCCGGCTCCCTCCGCGCTCCCCCTTCCCCATACATGATATTGAGATTGGCATTGATTTATGCAAGTGCTGTCTTTCTGGGTTTAATGTCTTAGGATACAGAAAAATAGGCTCTATACTGTCTTAGTCGTGTTTGTATACCTCTAGAACCTAATGGTGATAGGTAATGGATGCATCACATGTTTGTTGACTTCTCAAAAGGAATGCTCAAGAATAATTTAAGATTAAGTGTAGAGAAATTCAACAGGGTGTGATATGGGGGGGCATCTGACTTTCAAGTTTCTTTGTTAACTTCTCTAAAAACAACCAAGATATTGATTAAAATGATAGAGTTATTAATGGTACAATTTCCTTGGGGCTCTTTTTTCCCCATACATTATCAAAAGTCAGTAATATGCTCTCATATTGAGACATGTTAGTCTATTTAAAACAAATTATTTTGGAGATAAATAATGGAAAATGATGCTCTGGGACACTTAAGAAAGTGTTAGTGGAATGGACCTTACGATAATAACTTACGTATATAATTTTAAGTGTTATCATGAAGAATTTTTCATCTTCCAACATTGTTGATTTAAATAGTCTATTTGTTCAGCCTAAAGTAATTAGACTGACTACTTAAAAATAACTATCCTTAAAAATAACTATTATTATTATTATGCAGTGCTGAGGCTGTAACCCATGCAAGTACTCTACTACTGCCCCCCGAAAATTATTTTTTATCCCCAAATTTATAAATCAACTCAATGAATCGATATCTGAGATTTTATCAAGAATTAATCATTATAAGCCATGTAAAGAATTACATAATGTAGTTTCAAAATATTTATGCTGATTTTCAGGGCTTTTCATTAAAAATAATTCAGATATAAATTATTTATTAACATAGCTGCCAAATGTATTTATGAATTTACCATTTTAAAACTTTGCAGGCAGAAAATTATTTTTAAAAACTACATCAAACATTTTATAAACCAAAAAGGTATCCCTCACAGTTTATAAAATAAAGTTAACAACTTTATCCTTTATTTATATTACCAGCTCAAGTTATATTTTGTTCTATTTGATTCTATTATTTAATGATTACTAAGTTTGAATGCTAGTTTGCTATTAAGTGACTCTAAAAATGAGGCCAGGAAGGGTGGTGAATGTCTGTAATCCCAGTACTTGGGAGGCTGAGACAGAAGGATTGCAGGTTCGAGGCCAGCCTCAGCAACTTAGTGAGATCTTCAGCAACTTAGAGAAACTCTGTTTCAAAATTAAAAAAAAGGGCTGGGGGTATAGCTCAGAGGTAGAACACCCTTGGTTTCACTCCCCAGTAACACACACACACACACACACACACACACACACACACACACACACATAGTAATAATAGTTAAGATTTATACTGTGAATTGGAGTTATGCAAGTGATAATTCCAATCTCACAGGTTAACAATGTGGGTACTAAGAAGTCACAAAACACATAAAATACCTAGCTAGTAATTTGTACTTATTGAGCACTTTCTGTGTGCTCAGTACTATTATAAGAACTTATGTTATTTAATATAAGGATTCAAACAATTGCTTGACTTTGGGTGTTCATTTGTTTCGGTCGTTAAAACTACACATGGAATTGCTTCTCTCTTATTTTAAAATCCCCAAAATGCAAAGGCAGAATGGGAGCTTCTTAAACTGTATGTTACTATGAAAAACACCACACAGAGGCATCTGCAAGTGCACTCCATGTGAAAGATCAGGGCAACACGAGAATTTAGGGGAGAGCTTTGTTATGTGAGGAACAGGATATTTAACAACAAATCTAGTCATAAAATTAACTTATTATGAAATAGAAATCAGTCTATCAATGTGATCCAGCATGTTCAATATTTCTTTCTCAAAGACTGATAATTTTTTTTTTTTTTGTGGTACCGGGGATTGAACCCAGGGGCGTTCTACCTCCGCGCTACACCCCCAGCCCTATTTTTTATACTTTATTTTGAAACCGGGTCTCACGAAGTTGCGGAGGGACTCACTAAGTAGAGAGAGAGAGAAAGACAGAGAGAGAGAGACAGAGAGAGAGAGAGCTGAGGCTGGCCGCGAACCCGGATCCTCCGGTCTCCGCCTCCCAAAGTACTGGGATTACAAGCGTGCGCC
The DNA here is from genome assembly GCA_004027185.1 of Glis glis. Taxonomy (NCBI): domain Eukaryota; kingdom Metazoa; phylum Chordata; class Mammalia; order Rodentia; family Gliridae; genus Glis; species Glis glis. The sequence continues at coordinate 46,897 of PVJS01004656.1, forward strand.
ACCACGCCCAGCAAGACTGATAATTTTTAATAGCAGAGGAGGTAAGAAGTGATTTTGATGTTAGGGGTTTTCTTTCTCATCTTTTTGTTCTGATATCAGATCTGTCTGCACCTCAAGTGATATAAGAAAAAGTATAATTTTAGCTAAAGCTATATGTTTAGGTTCATCTGCAGTATGCTGCCTTACCAAACACAGTCTAAAAAGGAATAAGAGCTCTCTATTTGATGAAATGATAATAATTCACATTCATATTTTCCAGAGAATATGTTTTCATCATACAAATTTGAAGTCCATTATCCTTTGAGAAAACTATATTTCTCAGATTTGCATTTATTGTTTCCTTTAAGCATGTGAACCCCATAATCTTACTTAAGAGGACTCTAAAATTGCTGAGAGCTCTATATTTATTATTTAGCTAGGAAAGATAAGCAAATAGGTATTCTGAGAAGAAGAAAAATGTACAAGCTTGGGAAATCCTGTGAAATAAATTTTAGCTGTTGCCTTATAACCTTTTTAAAACATTCTGTTTTAAAGAACATATTTCTTAATTGTTTTAATTTTCATTTTGAATGTATACACTAATTTTAAACACTCATTTGTTGATATCATTATTATTTACTATTTGTTGATAATAAGTGGAAGAAAGAGATATGAAAAGATTTAAATAGGTTCAAAAGTTTACTGCATGCATGGATATGTTAGGGGAGAAGAGAGGATTAAAGACAGAAATTTTTGCCCTAAAAGATAAACAAATTAAGATAAGAGAAAATGAAAATAAAAATATAAAGGAAGCTTCCTAAGAAATGAGGGTTGTATAGGATAATCTAAGGGCAAAAAAACAAAAAAAAAATGACAGTGAGAATCACAAATATTGTATCACCTAAAAGAGAGAGAGAGAAAGAGAGAAAGAGAGAGATGGCCCAAGACACCAGATTGTTTTTCATTCATATAAAATGCAATGCAAAACTTCAAGGCCCTTCAGTAAGACTAGAAAGAATTATGCGACAGTAATAGATGCAATTGAAAATTAAATGATCCTTTACCACTCCATCAGGCATGAAGTTGAGAAATTTAATTAGAAATGAAGATGTGTCATGTAGAAGAGAAAGGAAAATAAAAATATTGGTTTGTGTCATGCCTGAACAAGTTAGCAAAACAGAAAAGAAAATCGAAAATGGAAAAACAGAAACGTGCTTCCTTTGAGGGACAGAAGATGTTGGGGATAGAGCTAAAGAAAGTCCCAAGGCTAGCAGAAGCAGCTGATTTTCAAAACAAATTTGTAGAAAGTTCTTGGCTTGTTCATGAGCTTGAGGTCAAGAGGGCTGGGGAAGAAAGAGGGCTGGGGAGGTGGCAGAAAATATTACTTAGTCCCTCAAACAGGACCGACATGGCAGTAATGTACTTTTGAGTTAAAACTGGCAGGGTAGAGGTTAAAGTTTTTTTTGTTTTGTTTTTTGTTTTTAGCAGGGTGTGTGGGGATTGAAGGGTACTGGGAATTGAACTCAGGGACATTCTACCTCTGAGCTATAGCCCCAGCCCGTTTTATGTTTTATTTTAAAAAAGGTCTATCATATTATCACACACTGGCCTCAACTCTGTGATCTTCCTATCTCAGCCTCCCAAGCACTGAGATTAAAGGCATGCACCATACACCCCACAAGACATCACATATTTGCAACTAGTTTTTCATAGCATTTCCTATCAGAATAGCTACTTATATGCCTTTGCATTAATGCTTTCAGAACAGAAAATAATTATTTCTCCACCCACATTATCAAATGTTTTTATATTTTTATTTATTAAGATCATTAACCTCAGCCAGGTATGGCAGCACATGCCTATAATCCCAATACATGGAAGGCTGAGACAGAAGGAGCATAGGTTCCAGGTCAGTGAGCTGAAACTTAGTGTAATGGTTTGGATTTATAATGTCCCCTGAGACCTCACAGAGACTAGGCAGCCATGTTGGAAGTGGGGCTTTGTTGAGAAAGGGTCCCTAGTGGTGTGGCCTTGGGATTATATACGGTTCCTCCACCCCTTGCTCTCTCTTGCTTCTAGCCTCCAGAACGTGAGAGCAAAGCCTTTCCTCTCTCTCCCTCTCTCTGTTTCCTGCCACTATGCCTTGAGCTCCACAGACCCAGCCTGACATGAACTGAACCTCTGAAATCTGCAAAAATTATGAGCAATAAATTTTCCTTCCTCTAAGTTGTATGTGGCCAGGTCTTTTGGATTATAGAAGTGAGAATCCTATCTGAGACACCTAGCAAGACCCTGTTTCAAACAACAACAACAAAAAAAGGAACAACTGACTGGATTGTAGCTCAGTAGTAGAGAATCACTGGGTTCAATCCCTAGTACTGCAAAAGAATTTTTAAAAATTTTTATTTATCTTATCCTATAATTCCCATATACTACTTTTTATCTCATGAATATTTGTAATTGCAGCACAGATTTTTGTTGATTAATAACGACAAGTATTTATTGATAATATATAATCGGATTATATGCATTTCAAATCCAATAGTATATACACATACAATCATAGGTATGTCTTTTTAGTGGAAACTAAATTAATCACAGAAATGGTGCAGTTACATATAGAAAAGGAATACCTGAAAACTGGCGAACCTCAAGGCCATCAAGGTCTTGAGCAGGGACTGAAACTAATTTTTTATGTAATCAGTATTATTGGCTACCAGAAAGAGGACTGCATATCACCTTGTTTCTCATTTATGAAATGAGTTAATAACCAGAAGTTCCTTTACTGCACTAGGTATGTTATGAAGATAAATGAGATCATTTTTATGTAAAGTTTATGGTTTGTAGGAAAGAAGCATTATGAAAATAAATGTTGGCATTATAATGCTAATGCAGAGGCTTGCAATACATAACAAGTAAAACAAAATAACATCTCATCCTATCGCTTTAAAGATTACAGGAGCTTCACAGAGAAAATGAGAAAAAATAGTCTTTGAAATAAATGGAAATGAGAAAGGTGCTATGACAAAATTGTCTAACAAAAATTTTGATAGATTGATGGATTAATTAAATATCTACTGTATACCTTCAATATAGGCATTTTTAAACATAAATTTTTCCCAATAATTTTAGAACCTATCATAGTTTAAAGCAATCAGAAGAATACATATTTTTCTTCTCTGTTCCCTCTGTCATTTCCCATTTCTTCCATTTTGATTTTTGAAATCTAAGAGTAATCACAGTAATCATCTCCATTTTATGGCTTAAGAGTTCAACATTTTATTTAAATATTTGGTATAGTCCTCTGGGAAGATGATGAATCTTAATAAAGACACTGTGGTGGCCAGTTCTGTTAACAGCACAAGGCCGCTTGTCCATTCCAAGAGATTCTGAATGTGATGACATTAAAAATGACAGTTATCGAGTTGTTAAGAGAAATGAACATGGAATGAAGACTCTGAGGTTCAGTGAGTTTGAGTTGGAACTTGTTTAGTCCATCAGTCAGTGTCAGCTCTGCACAACTCCTGTACACAGAGAATTGTGCTACACACTACATGCTTCCTGCAGGAAACTCCCAGAGGGCTGCGCCTCTCTTTTAGGATAGGATACAATTCCCCTCTTTGTTCAGATGTCTAGAACAAAATAACTTTGAGAGAAAGTATTCATTACTCTGCTTAATTTTCTTCAATGACCTCAATGACCATAGTCCCCTCTTTTCTGTGATTTCCCTTTCTTGGTTTTAGTTACCTGGGATCAACCACAGAGCACAATCACATAGTTTTATGACAGCATATTATTGTAATTTCTCTATTTTATACTTATTTATTATTACTTATCTCTACTTGTACCTACTTTATAAATTAATTTTAACATAAATATGTACATACAGGAAAAAAGTATAAAAAGAGTTCTGTACTATTCATAGTTTAGGGCATCTATTTGAGCTCTTGGAATATATTTCCTGCAGATAAGGGGAAAAATCACATACAATCTTTCAACTTCATTGAAAAACGTCTTCATTTTTCAAGTTTTATATGGACACATCTTCTATATTTCTAAATGTTGGAATCAATGCATGTTCTGGAAAGTTAGTCCTCAAAAGATAGTGATGCCACATAACTCTCTAAGATTAAAATTTTTAAAATTACAAATATCTCTAAGTTGTAAAATATGAATAATATACTTGAAAGCTGAAATGTGAAATATAAACAAGTAATTATTCAAAGTGTTTACCTCCCTAACATCAGGTTACAGTAAGGTGAATCAGTTTTTTACACATACGAAAATCATTCTATAATCTAAAATTAATATAAAATTAAAAATAAAAAATAATAATGTCTATGTACTCCTGTTTTAGTAGTATATCTTCGTTAAACAGTTGATGGGCTTTCTACTTCCTATATTAAAACTTGTTGATCTGTCATGTTTTTTTCCTCAAAGTTCTATTCACGACAGGATGCATATACATAAGGTATAAATTAACAGTGTTTTAGTCAGCTACAGCAAATACTGATATTGTCATATAATCCAGACTGGAAAAAGCACAGGCAGAGATATAAAGACATGCACTTTCTCACTGACACACTGAATTAAAACACTGAAGGTGTTAGATGCCTACCATCTCGATTAAATTTATTCTACCCATGAAGAAACAGTTTATGATTTTCAAATGAATTGCACTTTTAAATGAAGAGAGCATTAATACAATATGATATTAATATAAAAATACTCACATTATTCACCTGCCACTGACATTCTGAATTAAATCAGTAATGGGGTGTATAACTGATTAAATATCTACACAACAGAGAGCAACAGCTTATGATTTAAAGAGGCGCTGGTAGAGTGATCACATCATTACACTGCCAAACGCCATCTATCACTTTTACTGAACTTAACGAAGATGGATTACATCCCACAGATGAGATGCAGCCTATAAATACTGTCATGCTGATCTTCATCTGACTTTCCTAGAGAACAGACAAGCAGCAAGTCAATAATTGAAGAAGTCATATTAGAAATTCAGTGTTATTTGGTGCCCAGAAGAAATCATGTAGGACAATAGAGCATCAAATAGCATTATTTCAATAAAACCTGCTAATTCCTGCTTTTCCTTAGAAATTTTCTTCTACTAAAGCTTATTTACTTTATCAAGTTTAAGAAAATGCATCCATTCAGTGTAAAGCATCACCATTCATTTTTATATTTTAAACTAAGTCTGGTTCAGCACCAACAAGATTATTTTACAACAAATTTTCTGTACCAAATTGCAATATACATCTTGGTTCAAGTTACACAGTCATGCAGGTAATTACAAATGTGTGATACGTAATATCAGTTTTAAAGCTACTGTCTTCAAAGCTTTAAGCAAAGTGAATACCATAAAAATATGTGTAAACAATGCGTTCATTTTACAACTTCTGTATTGTTTTAATAGTATTTCCCCATTAAACACCTGCCTGCGTTTCTGTTTACCATTTCATTTAGCCTTCAGTTTACCTTTGTGGTAACTGCCTGTCAATTGCTTCAGTTAGTCCAGTCACTGGAGACCAGATTGCTTTCCATCAGCTGGCTTGCAGAATGTTATAGTAATAGATAACAGGTGGTCAGTATTCGATGACTGAGGTGAAGAGGATGTCTCACAAGCTATAAAACATCTGAGGAAATGCTTTAACAGTTCACACTTACTACTAATTGCGCCATTAGAACTTTAATTAATTCTTTACCCTTCCACTCTGTTCCTTAGATGGCCATAAGGCAGGAAATCATTCGGAACAGAAAGAAAGAATCTAAAGAGACAATAATGAGATGTAATAAAAGAAAGAATGAGAGGCAGAATGGCTAACATTTTGCTCTGAAACTAGAGTGGAGTTTGATTATTTAATCAGCTCTGTCTTTGATAATGCCCCTAAATGGGGACAAGTTTTTAAGGAGCACTTTAATTCTGAGAGCATGTCAACCGCTGCCCACATTTAAACTGACTATCCCCAATTACTAGCTGTATCTTGAAAGTATGTCAAAATTCTTCCTTGCTGATTGTAAGGCTTGATAATCAAAATCTTCCAAATCAGAAATGGAAAAATGATACATGAAAAAAGATTCACACTGGGACAGTCTGTATTTTAAAAAATGACTTTAGAATCTGTTACATAAAAGACGAAACAAGGCATCAGACAGTGTCATGAAGCCGATTCTTGAACTCAAGCCAGTTTCTACTTTGGCATCTCCGCGTGTCCAGTTTTCAAAGAGCACATCTTCGGCCATATTGTCTGGCTAGACAGTCCCATGTTCCATGTATCATTAACCTCTAATAGTTTGAATTTATATTTTTTCTCTCATGATAGATTTTGGAACTATGGAGTTCTTTAAAATATGTACATGTTCCAGTAAGTATTTGGATAAAACAATAAAATAAATCTTTGACCAATAAAATCTATCTCCTTTAAAAATCAAAATTAGAATATTTTAGAAAAAATTTAAATATATTTTGTGGCACTTATCAAAAGATGAGTGGATAAAGAAAATGTATACACATATAATGGGATTTTACTGAGCCATACAGAAGAACAGAATTATGTCATTTGCAGGAGAGTGGTTGGAACTAGAGAATAGTATGCTAAATGAGATCAGCCAGTTACAGAAAGTCAAGGGTTGTATGTTTTCTCTCATATGTGGAAGCGAAGGAAAAAATAGGAAATAAAGGGACTTTAAATAAATGAGGAATGAGGAGAGAGACCAGTAGAAGAATGGATGGGGCCTGGGAGGAAGTTTGGAAGAGTAATAAGGAGAACTGCTGAAGGAAACAGTTCAAATAATGCCATGTCCATTTATGAAGATATCACTACCAATTTCACTAATGTGGGGAGAGGGTGGGGCCCAGAGGGGAACACACCAAGTGCTGTGTGCATGTGTGTTTGTATAACTTTGAACCTCACAATGATGTATAATTACAATGCACCAACAGAAGTATAAAATTCTTACAGAAATGTAATAAAATAATAATAAGAACAATAATATAAAACAATTCTTTCTTTCTAGTGCACAGATTAAGAAATTCAACAAATATTTATGGAGACAAAGTACACAGAAAACACACTGCTCAGCAAAGGTTAAAATAATCATCTAAAGAGTCAAAATTTATTATTATATTATACTACTACGAACAACCTATGACTTTATTTTCAACAAAAAACAAGTTTCTGTAAAAGCAGTTATGTTTGAAAATATCTTTTAAAGATTTAGTAACTTCCAAATGTCCAAGCTGCTTGGCAAAACTCTTTGTGAAAGCTAAATTTTAAATACAACAATGCAATTCTCAATAGACTGAAATGAGCTCTGACTTAATTCACTCACCAAGTGCTGTGTGCATGCATGTCACTATCACTATGAACTATATTATGATGTGAGACACTAATGCACCAATAAAAGTATTTAAAAAACAAAAACAAAAAACAAATAAAGGTTGCTATAAAATAAGATATAAACCAGGCACCATGGAGCACACCTATAATCCCAGTACTTGAGAGGCTGAGACAAGAGGATGGCTGGTTCCAAGCCAGTCTCAGCAATTTAGCAAGGCTGTCAGCAACTTAGACCCTGTTTCAAAATAAAAAAATAAAATAAAATAGGGCTGTGGGTGTAGCTCAGAGTTAGAATGCCCTTAGGTTCAATCCCCAGTACCACACACACAAAAAAAGATAAAATTCAGGTTGAGCTTAAAGTCTCCTTCAGTCTCAGAGGAATTTAGGCCTAGATCCTGGAGAGACATAGGTATCTTCAAGATATAAACCTTCAGGCCTACTCACAAGGCAAGCAGGTTGTTTGATTGCAAACTGTAGGACATTCACTAATAAATACTGTTTTATACGGTTATGTATATATAATATATAATTATATAATGCATAATGACATTCACTAATATATATGTATATATAACAGAATGTATTAGTGGATGTCCTACTCCATATATATATATATATATATATATATATGTATTTGATATATTAAGAGAAGAGAAAAAGTAAAATTTATAAAATGCTCCATTAAAACCAGAGGAAGAGTAAGCAAAAAAGAGCAAGTGCAATAAATAGAAGATAATTAATAACATATTAGATATTAAAGGAGAACCACTTTTCTTTTTTGGTGGTGGTGGTACTAGGGATTGAACCCAGGGACATTCTACCACTGAGCTATACCCCCAGGTCTTTTAAATTCAATACAGGGTCTCACTAAGTTACCATGTGCTGTCCTTGAACCTGCAATAAGATCCTCCTGTTTTAGCCTCCCAAGTACTTGGATCACTACTTTAAATGTAAATGGTCTAAATATAAGCAGTCAAAAATTAAAGAATATTAGAGCAGATTAAAAATATAAACAAACACAGTCCCATACTATGTGTTATCTACAAGAAATCCACTTTAACATAAAGACATAGATAGTTTAAAAGTAAAGAGAGAAAAATATACCATAAAAATACTAATTAAAAAGAAAATGGAATATCTTTATTAATTTTAGACAAACCACATATTAGAACAAGAAATATTATCAGGGATAAAGACTGTTATTACATAAAAAATAAAGGACCAATCTCCAAGAAGACATAATAGTCCTTAATGTACAAGCCTCTAATATACAGGCCTCGAACAATAACATAACAAAAAAACATGAGGCAAAACAGAGGGCTCCAATGGAAACAGACAAGTTCACTATGACAGCTGAAGATTTCAATGTCTCTCTTAAAGTAAACTGATAAATTAAGTAGACAGAAGTATCAATAAGGATTGTGGTTGACCTAAACATTACCATCAAACTACTTCATCGAATTGATGTTTACAGAGCACTTTAGCAGCAGCATAATATACATTATTCTCATTTGACATGGAACATTTACTTATGAAGACTACATTTTGGGCCATGAAATGCACTTGAACAAATTTGAAAGAATAGAAGTCAGAGAAAGTATGTTCTCAGACTACAATGCAATTAAACTAAAAATCAGTAACAGAAAGATAGCTGGACAATCCCCAACTAGTTGTAGTTTTAACACAATATTAAATAAAATATTGGTCAAAGCAGAAGACTCAAGAGATATTAAAAATATTTTGAACTATATAAAATTTAAAATAAAATGCAACTTACCAAAATATATGGGAAGCAAAAAAAGCTATATTTTGAGAAAAATTTATTTCATTAAATGTATGCATTATAAAAGAAGAAAGTTCAGCTGGGCATGGTGGTGCAGGCTTGTAATCCCAGTACTTGGGAGGCGGAGACTGGAGGATCTGGGTTCACGGCCAGCCTCAGCTACTTAGTGAGGCCTTCCGCAACTTCGTGAGACCCAGTTTCAAAATAAAGTATAAAAAATAGGGCCGGGGGTGTAGCTCGGAGGTAAAATGCCCCTGGGTTCAATCCCCCCGGTACTGCAAATAAAAAAGAAGAAAGTTCAATGATCAATAATCCGAGCCTATACTTTAGGAAATCAGAGAGAGGAGAGCAATTTAAGCCTAATGGGCTGGGCGTGGTGGCGCATGCTTGTAATCCCAGTACTTTGGGAGGTGGAGACGAGGATCCAGCCTCAGTTGTCTCTATCTCTCCCTCTCCCTGTCTCTCTCTCTCTCTCCTTAGTGAGGCCCTCCGCAACTTTGTGAGACCCGGTTTCAAAATAAAGTATAAAAAATAGGGCCGGGGGTGTGGCGCAGAGGTAGAACACTG